>WEKX01019752.1:577629-587629 GCA_013390025.1 Pitta sordida
GGGGGAGAAGAGGAAAAAGGTAAGGAAGGACCAGTATCGGGGGCTGCTCCTCCTGCTCTGTCCTTCCCCAACCTGCGCTGTCAAAAATTGTCTTAATATAATCGCGTGCAACCTCTCTCCCCTTTGCTGTTGCTACTGCAAGAGCTTTCCAGGCTTCTAAAGTGCTTTTCTCTTGATTTCACTCTAAATCTAAAATTATATTCAAAGGAAGGGGGGGGTGGGAGGGAGGAAAGATGTGAACCTATCACTGAAAGCAAAAGCACTTGCCGCCTGCCTCGCTTGCTCGCTCTCTCTCTCAATTTATGTGCTTTGCACTCTCTCCTGCTGCTGAATAAATGCACACATTTCCCAGGGACCCTCAGATTCCCCTGTTAATTAAATCAATTCATTATGCTCAGATCTGATTAGCAGCCCCTTCCCCCCCTCTTTGAATCAATTATTCAATACACAAACATAATTGCCTGTGCCAGAGGTGTCTAAGTATTAGCTTATTTAACTCCAAGGACACTAATTACCCCTAGGGCAAGGGAACTTTTCTCATTAATTCTGACAAAACACAAAAGCACAGTTAAAGTGCGTGTGTATATACGTGTGTGAGAGAGAAAATGGGGGAGCGTATAGACGAGGAAGGGAGGCATTACTCTAACACACGTGTTACTGTATAAATAAGCTCAATTTTCATTCCACCTTTGCATTAGCTTATTCCCCACATCTTGCCTTTGCTAAACTTGCCTGCCTCTCTGTTTTTAAAGTACGGAACAGATTGGCATTGCGATGGTGTCTGTTCTGGAGTGAAAGTGCTTGCAGCCAAATCCAAAAAGAAAAAAGTATATAGGACTGATAGGGGAGCAAAGCAGAATTTGAAAATAGTTTACCAAAGCAGAAAAGTCTGCAACAGGCAATCTTCTGTACTTTAAAAACCTGTGAAAGAAGTGGCCCTCTGAAGCAGCAGGTAAGATGATACATAATCTAGTATGTACTGGGAACAGTTCTGAATTGTTTACCATTTAAATTAATGTCAGTGCCCACTATTAATGTACTTGCTTCCTACATTTACCATAATGGGCTTGATTTCCATTAGCTGAAGCTGGAATGCTAAAAAGAGCCCAGGCAAGACTGATGCGAGCCGAGATCGACCATCAGTGTAGTGTCTGAGACGTATGACTTCTGGCTTGCATGTTACCCAAATTTTACCTCTCTGTGAACTTCCTTTAAATAATAATAATAAAAAAGGGTTAAGAAAAAAAAGAAGTAGTAATTGATTCCTCCAAATTAGGTTTTTACTTTCTAAAGACCTTTATTGTTCATGTCCTCAATGCGCACAGACGTATTGAAGATTTTCTTTTTGTTTCCTTAGGCAATGTATGAGCTGATCCATTAATCCATTTGGCTTTATATATCAGGAAACTAATATTAGCTCAGCTCATCTATTAGCTTTTATTTAGGTCCCACCATGTTGCATTTTTTTTGGACTTTTGTTCAGGCTGGTTCCCCTTGAGGGGAGACAATTTTTGATAGACTTCAGGGGGTAAAATGCTTCACATCATCTCATGGGAGCTATCGCCTCCTCAGTTCCCCATCTTCGCATTAACTCATGTCAAGATATCCATTATTAAACTTGCCTGTTTGGCTACTCTACCCACTTTCTTTAAGGCACTCCTTGTACATCACCTATAGCCATGGGGGTGAAAAACCCCACAAGTACTTCCTCTTCACCCCTACAATAAACCAAACAAACACGTAGCTAAGACTGCTTGGCAACAAACTTCCTAAGCTGCATTCATTCCTTGCAAGCATAAATAGGACTGGGAACATAAAGTTGTGTTTCATTAGTGCAGTATGCTTTTCTGTGAGTACACACATATAAGGATAAAAATACTTTCAGCTTTGTAACACAACGAACCCTGTTAATTCTCTGGTCTTTAATTTCCACTCTGTGGCACATACTGCACCCACAGGAACTTGGTCTTTCTAACTCCATGAATCTTTTCTTTTTTCCTTTTTTTTTTTCTCTTTTGAAAGAACACAGCAGCACTTGAAAAATACTGACCCTGGAGAACATCATGCATCAACTCATTTCTGAGTGTACTTTAGGTCCTTGAGCCCATTCCTGTTCTCACTGTGGCCAAGGAGACTTTTGGGTGCAAAGCCAGAATTTCAGGATCTTAGTATGCAACTCTTGAGCCTTAATTCTGAGCTTGCCACAGGGGTTGTGCAGTTTCAACAAAACAGAGACTTACTGAGTAGCAGACGTTTGTCTGCATCCACTGAAGCTCAAGGTCACTGTTGGGATGTCCAGGGTAAAACAGGAAGAAACTGAGGAAACAGATGTTGACTTTGGTATCGTTCTTATGAAGTGATGTTCACACTTGAGCCGAGAGAGATGTGGTCCCTGGGGATGAAAAAGAAAGAGATGAAGGGAAAAAGCAAGAAAGACTTTTGCGCATGTGTATGTGCATGAAAAACATCACACAAGGGGAAAAAGATAATGCCAGAACCACCAAAACAGTCAATTCCAAACATAAATGCTGCAGTTTGAACAGTTTGCTGAAATCCTACAGTTACAGGGATTTTTAGGTTTACAACTTTAATAAGGGGAAGAAATGAACCCCACTGTAAAGGCGGCTGCTTTGGGTAAATGACTTTTTTAGTGTGGTGAAGCATTGTCCTGGATGTGTTTCCATTATATCTGTTCAGTGGGTAATTTCAAAGGAGTGGGAAAGTTTCAGTAATTTTTGAGCCTCCTTCACTCAGTAGATTAAAAACTTCATACAATGAATTTTACCACCTGTATTTTTTAGTACCTTGACACTAGAGAGGAATAGCTAGATTACTCCTTATAACTGGTAACTGGCCCCCATACTGAGTTCCTGGGAAAACTTGACACAGATCAGTTGTCTGGGAATAAGCCTCAGTTCCCCAACCCTCCGCTCTCTGGAACAAAGCACTAAAACAGCTCGCTGCTGGACGAGGACCAGAAAACATTGTTGCTGTGGTGCCAGTTTATCATTGCTGTGCACTGTTATCCATTCAATTATGGTACCTTACACACTCCCTCTCTAGGCCGTTCTGAGAAGTCATCATGCTCAGTACTGCAGAAACTACAAAAAAAGAGAACAGCTATGTTCTGCCCATGAAAGGTTCTGGTCTAATACTAATTCCTGCTATTCCTGGTGCATGAGGGAAGAGGCACGGAGGAATAAACACACCTTTGTGCAGGAAGGGATAGGGCTCAGACCTCTGGGTCTAACTTCAGGGTTTTGCTCATTAGCTGCTCTTACTGTTTTGGTTTTTTTTACTTGAGCACAAGCAAGGGAAAATGAAGTTTCTTAAGAACAACGTGCTGTTCTTATTAAGTTGCAAAGTCCGCAATATACTTAAGTCAAGCCTTTAGCAGACCCGTGAGGTTTCATATTATCCTATGCTTGAATGAGGCAGATGACTGGAGCAAAAACCAGCTAATGACATAAAAGCATTCTTCTACTTTCAGTCTCTCTTAATTAAGGACTTGGTTAATGTTTCAGTGTTGGGAATTATAAAGCTTCATCAGGGAGGTTAATATGGTTTTTTTTATTTTATCTTTCAGCTGACAGGATTTAAAAAAAATCAAAACAAAAGTGAAGGTGATTAAGTCACGTGCCAGTTAGAATCCCACAGTGAAGCAGCACCAGGCCATACCAAAGACTACTCTGCACAGGGTGAATTTAGCAGTTATTTTCAAAGTCAGGTTTCTCAGCAGATGAGAGTTTCATCTGCCAGTTTGGACACATGGGTTTTATTTCTTGAATTCACACAAATAACCAAGGCAATTTGCACAGCTCTGTACTGAATTAGCTGCAAAACATCTCTGTGTTATTACCCATTTCTGAATCACTCACACCTACCTTGCTAGTGTCAGGAGAGAGTGACCATGGGCCTGACCTTATACCACAATTCAGCAGTCCTGTAAAGGAGGAAAATCACAAGTGCTCTGAAAAGTTACGTTCACACAGAACATGGGCGGCAGTTCAAAAGACCACTTAAACACGTACCTGAGATCTACAGACCTCAATTATTTCTAAACTCTGTCTTGATCTACTTAACTTCTCTGTCTATACATTGTGAAAATAAATCACTTGATTCTGTTACTATGTTTTGCATGGAATGAATTTTAAATATGTATTTTCATAAATACAGGCCGTTCTTTAAAAATGTGTTAAAAATACAGCATTTCCTTTGATAGAAGAAAAATGGCAAAGCTTAAAAAATACTACCTCTAGAGAATGAGTTCTTTACCACTGTGATATAAAGCTGGCACTTTAAGCCATTAGGTTTTACAATCTGTAATGACCTTTTAGAGAAATTTACAGTGGGTAAATTAGTTATTCAGAAGTTTTGCTGCTGCTCTTCACGGCACAAAGTTTTGTTTTGTTGTTTTGGTCTTTTTTCCAAAATAAAAGTAACAAGACCCAAATTCTTGGTCTGCTTCTGGTTTCGTAAGTTTCATGGGGAGATTCTATGCCTCTCCTCTCCACAACATCTCAGCTGCAATGAACTCAGTGAAGTTTTTTTCTACATAGGAAACCAGCATCAGAGAGGTTTTGTGAATGGGTATAAACTGCTGGAGGGTCAGGCTGGGTCTGACACACTGCAGGTTGATCAGCTCCTCCCCAGTACCGATACAGCTGAGAAGGGCTGTAGGAATCTGTGACTGGAATGAATGGCTTTAGAGGAGCTCCACACTAGGAGCTGGGAGAGGCTGGATTCCCCTGCGCTCCAGGTAAAGCATCACGGAGGAGATACATATTTTACAGCAGAACTCTCCTTTCTCCTTCTACCTCTCAAAACTTTCTCATGCTCAAGTGAGATGCGTTCTTCCAGTCATATGGTCAATCAGTTCTCAACAATAACGTAAAATTTCAATTTATATCAAACTGAAGTTGAACTAGAGTGCAGGAATGAACCTTTAGCCCAACCTTAGCAAGCCAACACATGGACACTTTGCCACCAGCAGTACCTGTGCAGAGTTTCTTTAAAGTAAGTGCAAAACAATCCTTAGCACACACACACCCCAACAAACCCACTGCAAAACTTATGAGTAAATTCTGATGACAGTGTTTCTATAATGCCTCTCGCTTTCATCTGGACCAATGATTGACTTTTCTGCCTATCCTTCTCTACTTCAAAATTCATTGCTACTGCAGTTTCCCTGCAGGTAGTCCTGCCTTTTATTTCCTTACCTTGGTGGGTGCAGTAAGTAGACCTGAAAGACAAATCTGGCATCTGTACATCAGCCTCAGTTATTTTGTGGAGGAATCCAGTGAGACAGGGTCTGGTTCTGGAGTGACACATGGAGCTCTCGGGCTTGTTGCCATATACTCTGTTATGATCAGAGCTTATTGCTCCCAGCCTGATGTCAAGCAGAGACTAATCAAATGTGAGATGGGTGAACAGAGACAGAGCTATGGAGCTGTCTCTTCCTAATCTGTTACTATCGGCTCTTCTTTATACTGCAGCATCACACAGGGGTCCTAGTCATGGAGCTAGACCACAACATATTGTCCAAAAATCCCAGTGCCTTTCTTCAGTAAGATGGTTTCTTTCTTCAATGTCTTGCAGCTAAGGAGACCAGGCAAGATTGACACAGAATAGTTGGACATAGAAACACATGAATTGAAAAGATAAAATGCAATGTCAGGCTCACATTGCTTTGTGATGACACTATCCTAAGATGCTGTCAGTGTCCCCCACCTTTTGTGGCTTCCTCTGCCTTTACTTGGCATAGATGACATTTACCAGGTCTTCACAGCATCATTCTAACAACATATAATCTAAAAATGTTGATTCCATTGGAAAATGGCTGCTGGCATAATAGCAGTAGGTGCACACAAAGGATATGGTATGGCAGCTGAACACACAACAGAGGAATTCCAGCTATTCCCATATCAGTGAGGGTCTGTTGCACTAGGCTACGTTTTGCACATGATTTCATCAGCATCCAGTTCAATCTGAATCTAATGGTGATAATCTCCTTGATCCACTAATGCGTGAGATGAGAAAACACATACACAAACCAAAGAGATGTGTACTTTAGTGGGGATTCTTTTCTTTGTTTCCTTCTTTCCTTCTTTCCTTCCTTCTTTCCTTCTTTCCTTCTTTCCTTCCTTCTTTCCTTCTTTCCTTCTTTCCTTCTTTCTTTCTTTCTTGTTTTAATAAACCCATCCTGTGAAATTACAAGATTTCTCTCTGAATCCAAAGACACAGAAACAGTTACGGAAGATGAAAGTTACAGAAGATCTTGTGATAAAAGCAGGCAGGTGGAGGCTGTAATGAAGGCATACACTATAGTGCACATCTTGCCAATATTTCTTAATGAATAATATGTGCACTCAGATGAGAACAATATTGATTGAGGTCTGCAGGGAAAGTTCTCTAGGAAAAATTTTTATTCTAAGAGCAGAGTCCTTTTTGGAAGATTTTGATCTTTTCCTGCTGCAACCTTTCTCCTCCCCACTCTTTGTGCTACCCAAATCAACTGACAGCCAAAAAATGAAAAGCCTGCCCTGAATCTAATGTATCTATCAGATCCAGAAAGAAATTTATATACCAGTCCTGAGAATGGCTACACCATTCTCCTTAGCTGGTAGAGGACACAGCAGTGTATAATTAGGACTGGATTACTTTACTCAGAGCTGGAGCAGAGAGCAGATGTCATGCATTAATATTGGCATTTGATTTCACACACTTTCTTTGCCATGTTTGCAAAACCAATTTGCCTTCCTGTCTTGGATCTTGCCTTTCATTTACTCTCAGGCCGCTGTAATGCAAACAAAAAGCCACTAGTGGCAATAGGAAAGTACATGTAGAAGTTCAGGCCCATACAAAGTGGGTAGAGTTTATGATTTAATTACTAACTTAAAATATCAAGTTATTTTCTGATTATGTTTATGGGATTGGTATGGCTGGTATGTTCCACTGATGCCAGCTTGGACAAAAGAGGTCACAACATTATAATTCATTTATTAACATAATGCAACAGTAAGGAAACTTATCTATTCCAAATTAATGTTATCAGAAACTATATTTGTAGTACATGTGAGACATATATCTCCCTTCTGAAACATAGCCAACCTTTTCTTCACCTGTTTTTCTACACAGGGGACTGCAATTTTGATTTTGCTCCAGTTCAACATTTCATAAACAAAATCCTTCCAAAGACCCTACAACAAAATTTCATGCTGTTAAAAATATTGGCCCCAATTCCGAACTGGAGCCAGCTTGCATTTGATAGCAGTTTTGTGGCTGCAGCTGGGTTCTGAAGGTTTCTTAGGAGTAGAAGATGATCTGCCTTAATTTAGGAGCATCCAGAGGCTGATCACAATGGTCTATACTGCAGCAGCACAGAGTAACTGTAATATGGGCAGCATGTAACCTGCAGAGTGACCCTGACAAACTCTAGACAATATCCAGATGCAACTCAAAGAGCATAACCACTGAAACTGCTTCAGTGGTATGTTTGGCTTCAAGACACACCATTTGCTTTATGTAGTCATGGAGGATGCACTTCAGACCCTGACCTGTAACACCAGGAACACATCCATAACACCCATTTGTAGGTGGCAACACTTGTTTCTATTATGCAGAGAATTACCTACACAGATGCTTTGGGAAGAGCATGCAACTTTATTCGGACCTATATCCAAACCTACCTTTACTGCCTTTGTTCTCTTATGATGCCAGCCACTTAGAGAAAGAGGTGTGTATGAATCCTCTGATAGTTTTGTGCTTGTAGGGCACTGAGTCCACTCCCCATGAAAAACTGTCCCTTTTTTTGCCTACTCCCTGAACACAATGGCACCAAATCCCCTAGTCCTGAAGAAGGGCTATGTGTTGGATAGCTGAACAAAATGACAGATTAAGAAAAGACAACTGAAATCAGGTTGGTAATTTCACATTCTTCTGGGGCCATCAGCAGAAGTGCAAGAACTGATATCCTAAACCCAGAAAATAACTGAAAGAAATTATATAGTGGATGCAGCACTTCTCTTTAAGAAGGTGAGAAACTCAGTCTGAAAGCTGTAAAGATAACTACAGAAATGGTATCATTCTCTCAGTGAGAGCTAGAAAAGCTTCTCTACTCACAGGGAGGTCAAGAAGTGAGAGCCCAGTGGATCATTTGTTGCGTTTTTAATGCTTCATGGCACAGGGTCAGTCAGAAATCCCTATCCTAAGGTCATGGTTAGGGCAGTCTGGAATACAATCTTGTTTCATTTCTCTTACTAGCAGGGCCTTTGCTCAGGCTTTGCTCTTTCTCTCACAGCAGATTATTACAGCCCACTCCTCTTGCTCATCACAATGTGGTTAAATTCACTCTAGGCACTGACGTTCAGCTTCCCTGGCATCACAGTGGCCCAGAGGACCTTCCCTGGGGCAGTCCATACTGTTTCAATGTGATGCAACAAATAGCCGACCAAAGATAACCCCGGGCAGCATCCAGGGGAGTTAAATTCCTTACCGTGACTATTGGTAAGCAAGGACTAATATTTATTTTTAACTTCACATTTACATAACATCAATGAAACAGAATGAGGAGCATGAATAACAACAACCTTTTCTGTTAACTAAGTAACGAGTCCTATTTCTATGTCATGGGCCCCTTGGCACTGCAGCAGTGTGGCCACACTTGACATGAGGGGAAGCAGGGGTAATAATCTGTTTCTGAACCTGCTTAGGAGACGGTTTGACTTAGAAAAAGCTGAGAAGCAGAGTCTAGAGGGCCTCCTAATGACTACATCTGTTTTAAATAGACATATTTTGACTATAGCTTCCATACCAAACAGTCGCTGGAGTCAAGCAATCACTTTAAAAGGCTGAGATACAACTCTGCACTATTTTACAATGGATTTAATAGCTAAGCCTTAAAGGAAGAAATACCACCATGCAAGCACACGGCTGAAGCAGGGACATTTAATGAATGCCACTCACTGCTTGAACGTGAATTCACACTATAAGACTCTTGCAAATGATCTATAATACCTTGCATTGCTTGTATACCATATTTGCATAAATATACATCAAATATTTATAAATCAATAGATATAACCATGCATTTAAAAGTGACTATCAAAAATGCATACACCCGGAGTTCTTACATGCTCTAATTAATTCAAATAATCACATTTTGCCTTATTAAATTAAGCATTTTATGGATAAAATACAGCTTGCCGTCTAAGCACTAAAATATGTTAGAAAGGAGCACTACTACCAACCCCTCCCCCCAAAAAGACTAGAGTGAGAACGTGCCAATAGAAGAACACTTAACCGAAATGTAGCTTAAGATCTAATGCCATGGAATGACTAACAGTAATGTATATATTACTTTTAAACAAGCAAGCAATTTTGGATAACTTTCCACTTTTCTGTCTCATACTCCAGTTCCAGCCTAGTGAGCTACAAGTATGCAGGATAAGCAGAAAGCGGTAAAAGAGGCTGCTAACCCTTTTGCACATTTAAAAAATGTCTCTTCAAAAGCAAGGATAATTCCTCATTTCCTCCAGCTGCTTCTTTACCGGTGCTTCCCTATCTTCATTCAATTAGAGCTAAAAAATCAACAGCAACAACTCTCCTTGATAGTTTTAAAACTCTTTCCAACTAAGAATCCCTTTGCTTATCAAGAGGTACAAAGGAGCGCTTAGGGCAGCTGTGTAGTTTGGAACAAATTTCTTGGTAGGTCCTACTTTAAAGCTTTTATGTACCCAGGAAGTATAGTCCCAACTGAAAGGCAGTGATGAAAGTTTTTAAAGACTACAGAGATTTTTACATAGAATAGTGTAATACTCAGGACCAATTAAACGTCATCGTAAGTACTTAACTGATGCATTTTTTGTACACTAGGAATCGGTTAAGTGAAAGATGTCAAATTAAACTTACATTTGAATTTTGCCATTGACTTAATTTTAAGAGATTATGCCTCATAATTTAAGAATTATTTCAGAAAGCTTTCAATAGAGGAGTGTCTATT
>WEKX01019752.1:592629-605129 GCA_013390025.1 Pitta sordida
AGATGTGTAATCTTTCCTGCAGCACTGCACAGATGTCACTTCCAAGAATTGCAGGGGAGAGAGGTGGAGGAAGGGTTTTCTCCTCTTCTGTCTATTTTGCAAATTGAAGCCCATGGAAGCCATGAGAGTCAATGGAGTCATCCAGCAGAGCCTTTAGCCTTTTCTTTTTCTGTAAAATGAAAGGAGGAAAGCAGGAAGAGGTTTTTTTAGCACTTCATTTTCTTTCTCTTCTGAAGCACCCACAGAGAACAGGTCTCAGTGCCTGTATCAAACATGTTGTAATGCCCCAGCCTCAAACCCTGCTGCTCTTGTGACTATGTAAATGGAGTTCTTTGGAATGGGAATCACAACAGAATTGAGAGCCTGGAAGCTGTCACCCCCTTACAAAGGCATCGTGCTCATCCCCACACTGTGGGGTTTGTTTCCAGCTTGAAGTATATGAGAGGCCATTCCCTGTGCCAGTCTCAGGAATGTTAGTGACTCCTCACTGCCCTTGGCTATCTTGTTTTTAATTTAAGAACCATGCAAGTGTACTTAAACATCATTGTTTACTGGTGTCATTGTTATCAAAGCAAGTAAAGACATCAGCATCTGTATTGTCCTCGGGTTTTATTTTCATTGTGTCAAGCTACAATGGGACTTTGAGCATCTAGTTCTTGACTACAGGCACCATTCAACAGGAAATTGATTTCCATGGGTGACAGGCGTGGAGGCTCCATGAGTTCCCGGGTGAGGCACACACAGCAGCACCAACATGCTGTGGGTCTCTATCCCTTTTCTTCTTAGGCTGGGGCTCTTAAATCCCACCTGCCTATTACTGAACCCACACATCTTCCTCCTGAGCATGAAGGCATTGGTGCTGGAGCGTAGTCAATGTTTCCCACAAGTTGTACCTACTTCCAAAGTAGGCAAACACTAAGGAAAGAGGCAAGTACAACAAGGAGGGGGGGGGGGGGGGGGGGGGGTGGGCAGAGACTTTCATAGAGAATAACTGATGATGTATCACCATGGACAGGAGCCTTAAGGGCAAAATACAGTGCTTGTCAGTTCACGTTTGTCTGGTCTTGGAGAAGAGGCATTTTCGGGCTCTGCATCATGATAGCTATAACAAGCCGAGTTGAGAGACTTCAATACATGCCCACCTATGAGTATGGACACTGATGAGAAGGCTTATGTGTGCCTACTCACATTCATTTCATACAAGAAGACACTTAGCTCATTCAAAAATACAGCTGGCATGATAAGCCTTTGAGAGTACAAAATACATATGAGGGTGTTCAGTTTTCAGTCAGGGTTATGCCATTTTTAATGGTCATATACTTACCCTGTCTGGTGCATTTATTCATTTTTGAGCCAAACTAGATTCAATGATTTTCGTCATTTTTTTCACCTCTGTTGACATTGTCTGACAAGACAGTTCAGGCTCAAACTGCTTAGAAAAAATAAACTTTGGTGCCAGATTTTGAGCCATCAGCAGTGTTCACTCTCATCTTTATTCTATTATTCTGTTGCAAAGGAACTTTCAGCTCAGGAGCAACAATGGAAAGAAAACAACTCTCGCTTTTTTTTTTTTTTCCCCTCTCCTTTTTTCCATCTTGTGATCTTAACCCAGCTGGTGAGGAAGAAAATTCCCATGTGAGGCATGTGGGTGGAGCCCAATTGTGTAAGCTCCATGCTCGCAAAGTGTTTGGCATGGATCCGCTCTCTCGCTTTGTTTTCCATGGCCGGACACAGAGGGAAGCCACATTCAGCACATTAACAGCCACCACCTGTTGCTCTGCTCTACTTCAGAGGAACCCTGATGCCGGGGTATCACACTGTGCTCTGGCCCTTGATCTCCAGGGCAGTTCAATATATCAGGGGTGTGCATTTGTTCCCACATTTTTCTTACTTTTCTAGGCTTTTGCAGGACATGATGCAGGTGGATTTGGGAGTCCAAATGGAGATGATGTCCTTGGAGCAACTTGAGCACTGCTTTGGTGCAGGTTACTAGGGGCAATTTTCAAGCTCCAATTGATCTGGCTGTCCTGAAGACAAACTCTTCTTGGTCAATTCACTGCAATAAGAAATGTCTCTGCTACGGACTACTCCAGAAATCTGAAATACCACAAGTCTAAGTATAAGGAATAGCAAGAAAATACAAAGAGAAAGAACTTACTAACCTTGTCAATGACATTTGTAGGACCATCCGCCAGATTTTTTCTCCTCCTTGTACAGTAGAGCTTCAATCAATCTCCATTCCTATGCACTTTCCTGTTCATATGTAAAGCAAAAAAAAAAAAAAATCACTAATGCAGCTCATTCTCAGTATCTTGGAGCAATTGACACAAGTACATGAATTAACTCATCACTTTATATCATATACTTGAGGCAAATGTGCTATTTGGAGTACCTCTTGGTAAGAATAAGCAATTTAACATCCATTAGTATTTGGAATATTCTGTTTCATTAAAACCACAGTCATCCATCCCTAAATGTAGATGAGTGGAGAGAAGAAGCTATCAACATCTTCATTGTACTATATAAACTTAAAACCTCTTTATATTACTGAGTGCTGTGGAAAGGTTTTAGTGTAAATAAAAATGAGGCCCGAGGTTTCCAAAAGAAGGTTCTCCCACCTTTCATTGAAGTTTCTTGTAGCTTTTATATGTTTGCAAATTACAGCGTAGATTAAGGGGCAAAAAGCAATTTTGGTGTAAAGATTTTAAGCTTTTAATATAATCCCAGAGCAGCTTTGCAAAACACTGTTTCTGTGTTCCAGTCTGCTACTTGCACACAAAACTCATTCTCTTTTATAATGGCCTCAGTGCCTAAGATTATGGGAGAGCTGGAATTATTTTTTAAAATAATAAATACTTATCCTCTGTTTTCATTCAAAATTTCCAAATGATTCAGGGCCCCTTTGCCCTGGACTTGACCTGAAAAATTTACTTCAAATCACTTTCATTTAAGATACTGTGTTGTTTTACTGTAAATAAATAAAGAAGCAGCTTTAGATTTTAATTAGACGTGTGACACATGTACAGTGCACTAAACAAAAGATATATTACAAACATTTGTTCAACACCTACAATAAAAGGACAAGGAAAGAATCCTGAAAAACTTAGAGAAAAAAGAATGTTCCTTTTCTCCTCAGTTCAGTCACATTCAAGCCTCAAGAAGTTCTTAAACTTTAAAAAGTTATTTTTGTCTAAGCAGTAAAGGTAGAAATGTTACAGAAATTGCAGAAACTTCTGGACAAACTAAATCCTTTCACTGAGCTGCCTAATTTAGTCTTAAGTCTTTTCCAAATGTTGAAATACTTTCAGGGCCATAGACCTTACAATTCTTACAAAACTGGAATGTCTACAGGTAATGGCCGTCAGCTGAATGAGAGATGGGCACCATTTCAGCACTGAAGAGTGAACAGTTGGATCCCGGCTAACACAGAGTACAACCTGCCTTCCACTCTTCACCAGGGTCCAATCCAGCTTTCCCAGGTGCTGATTTGTGTGAAACTGCCATCCAGCAGACTAACTGACCAATGCACCAAGGCACAAAAGCGTGTCTGTGTTGACAACATGATGCTACCGGAAGGAATTGTTGCCACATAATGTTTATAGGTTATTCTGAATTGGAAGGGACCCCAAGGATCATCTAGTCCAACTCCCAAGCGACTCCCACACAGGGATTGCACCCCCAACCCTGGAGCCATGGGCACCACGCTCTGTCCATCCAAGCTTCCCATTGTCTAGACCATGGCACTGAGTTCCTCATGGAGTCTTTTCTTAAACACCTCCAGGGATGGGAACTCCACCACATCCCTGAGTTCTTCCCTGGGAAGAAAAATCACGTCATGCTTTACAAAATTCACACATTTGGTAAGAGCTCATATCCTGTTGAAACAGCAACATAGTGCTAAAGTCACTGTTACACTGCCTGATAGGCTTGTAGAGAGGTATGTTAAAAAGGTGTCCTGACTAGGCACATTAGTACCATAAGATGTATTCCATGACTACTGTATGTCCACCATATGGCTTAGGTCAGGGTTAGATTAATTCTGAAAGATCCAAAAACTAGTTTCTGTAACTAAAGGCGCTGGATTCTGGTGATTCAGAATTAGTACTGCAACTGGAGGGAAGATACTCTATAATTAAGCCTGCACCCTCCAGCAGATCTCGGCTGGAGCTACCAGCAGTCCTAGGCAAAACCCACATAGTTTGAAATCAGCCTAGCCCCCAGCTGAATAGCTCTGCTGGTGAGGAAGAAAAGTCCATGTGTTTCTATGGCTCCCACAAAGCAAAAGCTCACTTAGAATATTTGAAAATGTGGGCCTAATACATCTTTATTTTCTTGCTTTTCATTTCTCCGCAAGATTAATGATTCCATGAAAAAAAAAATAGACCTATTTACAGGAATGGTTGCAAAGTTAACCACTAATTTTTTTGCTCAAATGCATGGACACAGTGCAAAACTATCTTTCAGTTACAGAGCAGAAGTCAGGTTAAATCTGAAATTCCTATGCTTTCCACTTTTCTAATTTACAAATCTGTGTATAGGTGTAATAGCAGGGTGGATTCCCATGTCAAGAACAAGACCTGTCCTGGCTGGATTGCAAGAATAGAGTTGCAAAGACCATTGGCCTAAATTTTAAGGCAAGCAAAGAAGGATCTTACACCTGACTTGTAAGTATTCCATCCCAATGTCTCTGATAAATGTCTAAAGCGTTTGAACACAGAAATAATATCAAGGGTACTTCCCTCATAGCTGAGTCAAGCTGTGACAACAGGTCCTGAAAGTGGATATTTTTGTAATACTTTATCTTGTCATGGTCCTTTTTTTAATGTCTACTTGTACAGGGAAGAGTAGCAGAGTCCTTCCATGTTAAAGAGGTTTAAGGGCAGTAGGTTGTTTATCTCCCTGAAGGTCCACAGTGCCTTGTGTCTCCACGACAGGGCAAGACTGAGGTTTGTAAGGCAAATTCCACAGACAAATTTAAAATCATGTCTAATGTTAGTTTGTCCTGGCTGATAGAAATGTCCCCCTTTCCCATCTCCACATTCCTACACAATCTGGGCAGTAATAGCTCAAATTTAATAGCACACACAGGTATAAATTTAGTCAGCTGTTGGCAAAAACTAACTAATTTCTGTGTCCTTGAGGTGAACCACTTCCACAAGCGTCCATCTTGGCAAATCCGGTTCAGAACCACCCAGAGCCACAGAGGAAGAAGCAGCTCCTGACTAGCACCCATACCTTTTGCTGCCAGCATTGCAATCTTGTAAGTCTCCATTCTCCTCCCTTGTAAATTGGCCCATAGCTCCCATCCTGAAGTCTGTGCTCTGTGAGACGTGCTGTTGGGGAAAGCTTCTGGGCTGTTGCAGGAAGCTCCCAGCAAGGAAGATGGTGAGCAGGGCAGGAGCACTGCTTGTCAGTGGCACCTGTAAGAGTAACACAGGCAGAGGAGCCACATGTCCATACTGTGTGGGAGATAAGGTATCACAGGACCTGGCTTTACATTCTTTCCTCACGTTCCATTTTTGATACCAGGCACTCTGTTGTGGCAAATTGCAAATTAAACCACCCCTTCTTTTGAATTTTGGCAGCTTCTTGGCCACAACCTGTGGAGTCCATGGGCATGAAATGAGACTAATAGAGCAATGTGTAACTCCTAGAGCTCTTAATTTAGACTCTCTCCAAACTTGAGTGAACCTTCTTACCTCATTGCTCCACACTTGGTTCAGATTTCAAAGAGATCTTGGCAACTCTGAGAGGCATGAAACATTTTAAAGACTGCACACTTACTGCAAAGGATGACTCCCGCAGGACTCCACCCTCATTTCATGTTAAAGTCAAATAACGATTCATCCAAGTAAAGAAGATAACTAGTAGAGTTTTCTTATGCATCCGTAACAAAGTATAAACAGCAGGAATAACAACAAAGTGTTTAACGCACATTATTTTCAGAACAAAACATTAAAAAACACACTCTGAAGGAAAACAAACCTGTTAATAAGTCCCTCCCTAGCTCTCCAAATCACACTTTTCCCTGTCTAAACATACAACATAAACTCTCCTTTCATTATCCCAAAATCTCTTCAGCTGTCTTGGTGATATGTACCCTTCCCACTTGCTCTCATACTGTCTACTGTATGTCTCAGTGCCACTGACACATGAGACTGCTTCTTCAGGCAACCCCCCAGGACTCTGGGTATCAAGGTAACAGAGCCAAATCTCTCAGTCGCCTCTAGTGCTATAACCTCTGTTACCCTGGAGCTGACTCTGTGCCAGCCTGAGGTCCAGCAGAGTCCCTGGGTGGTGCCGCTGCTGCTGTCCAGGCACGGGAGGGGGATCCTGTTGTCTCACAGATGGCCTGAGTTTGCTGTGTGCAGCCAAGGGACATGTACCACTAAAAGGCAGGATGTTTGGCTGCAGGCTGGTACAACCTAATCAGGCTGGGTACTGCCACACATGTGTACACTGTTCCCAAGGATAGCAAGTGGTCCTCAGAAACAGGCCAGCTCTCACTGCTGTGACCAGTTACAGCTGTGTTGACACGTTGCTTTTTATACTTTTATGTTGTCAGCATCTGTAATGAGGAAACCCCACTGTTGCTTTCCACACCACCTGTGTAGCTTATAATCTTTTTCTCATGCAAAGGTTGTGCACTTCTTTGCTGTAATTTTGGATAAATGTTCTCCTTTGCTTGTCTATGTTTTTTTCTAGTGACATATTGTCAAGGAAGTCTCCAGCCACTTGGTAATACTAGTGGCAAAGTTGCCCTTGTTTCCTTAGAGGAGAATGCTGCCTATTCTCACACTGGAAAGGACTATACGCTAAGAAATTCACTGTTGCTTTCATGCTCCATTTCTTTTTCTTCCATTTGGAAATAGCAGTCACGATTGGCAGTTTCTTGGCCACAAACCTATGGAGTCCACGGGCCTGAAGTGAGACTAATAGAGCAGCTTGTAATTCCGACAGCTCTTATTTTAGACTCTCTCCAAACTCAAGTGGACCTTCTTACTTTGTTGCTTCACACTCAGTTCAGATTTGAAAGAGATATTGGCAAGAGATCTTGCAGTCCCCTTACTCCATTTTAGGAAGTGGAAATGCTGATTGTGACAGTAGCACTGCCTTACCCAAATAGGCCTAGAGGTAAGAACCTTTGAGCTAGTCAAACTGTTGATGTTTGAAATAGTTTTGTAAAAATATCTGTATTTATGTATTTGTATATATATTTCTCATCCTCATTTAGTTCCCCCCTCTAGTAACCTGACATTTCTGCAAGTCTATTACTTTGTTGCGTTTTTGCTTCACTTCCAGTCAAATTATTTCATTTTCTTTAG
Source organism: Pitta sordida (assembly GCA_013390025.1). Lineage (NCBI taxonomy): Eukaryota > Metazoa > Chordata > Aves > Passeriformes > Pittidae > Pitta > Pitta sordida. The sequence goes on from WEKX01019752.1 coordinate 599,955, forward strand.
TTTCATCTGTCAAAATACATGAGCTAATTCTCTTTGTGATGACCTGCCACTGCTTCTTAGTCTGCAGTGACAGGATGCAGCAACTGCATGCTTGCAAAGCCTGTGCAGTGGAAATCACCTGGGCACCTTTACGTACACATAACCAGAGAAGACAGACTCAGACTGAAATACCGCAGCCGGCTTAACACTGCTCTCAGGTGCTGCCAAACAAGAAACCTCCTCTCCTCACAGAGCATATCTTTCATATTTTTCATCTCCGATTTACCAAATGTTCAATATGCAGAGTCTAAAACAATGGACGTCATCATCTCTCTGAATTTATGCCTCACCTAAAAATAGGGGGTTTTCAGGGGAGTAACACAACATTCTGGCATAATGTGTATTCTGAAATAATTTCTTATTCTATGAATTGGCTGCATGCTACCTGACTAAAGGCAGCTCCAAAGGAAGGAATGCTCTGTAATACTATGGTATTTATTTTTGTAATTTCTACTGCTGTGGTGTTGGTTGTTACAATTCATCTGACTTCTCACTCCATGTCCAGAGCTACAATAGCTCCATACCACCTTTCAGCGCAGGAAGTCCTTGTCTGCCTATCCTGATGGCTGTCCAGCAAGTCATTACTTGCGCTGGAAGTGGTGAAATGCAAAGCCAGAGTATCCTGAGTAAACAGATACCTCTTTCATCTCCTCTGCAGAAGTGGGTGAGTGAGAATTGGTGTTACACAAAATTGCGTTGATGCTGTTCAAAGTGATGAGTTTTACCCTTAATGTTATACTGAGGGAACCCATGTGGTGGCCAGTGATTGATTACCTTCACAAAGCTCATTTTCACTCAGCAGTAGTGAGTTTCAGAAGGGTGATAATAACAGATATCATTGCCTAAGTTCTCTCTCACATGCTTTCCACTGTCCCATGGAAATCAAAAAGTGATTAATTCCTCTAACAGCTTTTGTGGTACTCTGGAAATGTTGACATTAAGTGGCGGATACTGCATATTTACCTGTAGGAGCCAAAATCCATAATGGGTCCTCTTCAACAATGAAAATTGAGGACAATACATCGGCAAAGAACTGGAAGAATGTCTTTAAGGGAATAAGAGTAGTCATAGAAACAAAACTCTCAGCAGGAATTCAGGGCCTCCACAGGACCAGGAATGAACAGAAAGGCTACGTCTACCTGTGAGCTTGTGTGCTTGTAGAAACAGAATTGGAGCTGGAGGCTTTGGAAGTATCCTTCTCTGACCTGAGAGGTGCAAGTTACACAAATCTGAGTAAGTCAAAAATAGATGGCTCACATTGCCTGTTAAAATAAGGAAGTACATATTCCTCTTTGGGAGACTTTAGCTGAGATGCTTCCAAGCCTGAACCCTTCTTAAAAAGGACAAAACATCCAGATTACCAGAGATCCAAAAGGGGTGAAGGTAATACCTGCTGGTGGCAGTTTGTCAGAAGTGCACCATCCTCCTATGGCAAAAGGCCCAGCAGAGGAGAAGACCGTGATGGCTGAGGCAGGTGCAGTCCCTTGTCTGAGGGGGTTAAATTAGCAGCTTGCTCCTCCTCATGAGCAGTACCGACTGCAGAGGCAACAGTGCCGGGTTAGGGCACTGTTATCACTCATCCTCTCCTGCTTCCATGTAAGAAGCGGCAGCTTCTCAACCCCCTGCCCCTGACACATGCCTGAGCAGCACCTCACAGGGTGCACAGTGTCAGTAGGAAATGGAAGTAATGAGGCTCAATTAAGCAGCTCCCCATACAGTCGTGGATGAACGTGTCCCAGCAAGAGTACCTAGACCCAGTGGCTCTGCAGGGTGGTTTTGTGATGTGCAGCTGGTTCAAAGCCATTTGTAGAATGCTGAATATTCCTCCTCCCTGTGGGACACATTTGCCCTTTTGAGCACCACACACGCAGGGTGTAACCCAGGAGGGAGGGGTGGGGGGGACACAAACCAGGGGATTTTAATGCCATCCTTTTTATACAGGCCTGTTTACCAAGAAATAAGAACAGATAAAGGGAGAAAAGGTCTTCACCTTCATAAAAATCATGAAGGCTTTGGCTGACAAAACACTGGCTTGCTTCTGAAAAAAAATTTGGGCATCATCTATCTAGCTTTGCTCTCATTATTGTTAATGTAGGGCAATACTTACCTTCACTTACAGAGCAAGCACAACATTTTGTGTCTTTTGTTCTTCCCCAGTGAACCTTCAGTGTGGGATTTACATGGAGGCCAGAACTTTTGCAGCCTTTTCCCAGTGGTATATTTCTGCAACAACATTCAGATCTGAAAAGATAAACCATTTACATACTCCCATTAAGAGTACTTAGGGAGAAAAAAAAATCAGTCTTGTTAAATGTAATGTATTTATATTTTGTATGTTTTTTTCAACCCTTTTCTCCAGCTGTTTTTGTATGAACTGTGCTCCTAAACTTCCAACCATAATGGGAATGGGACATCAGCCTCTGATGTCTCTGAGGTTAGGACACAGAAACTGTAGTTGCTTCCTTCATGGAAGCTGTGCTGCTCATGAAGGATTTCACACTTTTTGCAATATGTGAGTGGCTGAGTTGACTTTTACTGTGTAAAGTTTGCAGAACTGTACATATATAAGCTTACACTCAGTTATTAGAGAAGGAACAGTGTTTACTGCAGAACACCGTGCAGCTGGACAGCTGTGTGCTAAAATGACCTGGCGGGGGAATATTGGCATGGGTTTGGACAGAAGGTGACCCCCTCGCAAGGTGATATTCAAAGGAGGAGATGAGAAGTTTAATTAATTCAATGGTCCAAATATTTTGGGAAAGGTTTTTACTGAATGACAGTAAGACAATGTTTGCATAATTGCCCAAACATGCAGCCTTTGAATAATGAAAAGATTGCTATTCTCTGAGACACACTTTATTTTCAGAAGTGACCTGATATCAGCAGAAGCAAAATACTCAATTTCACAGTTACATCGAAACAAAAATAACCACAGAACACATGCAGAAATTAAAATCTATTTCTGGCGATTTGTATTGAGAAACTAAACATCCCCTAAAGCTAGACAACCTCAACTGTTTCAGTTTGGTTTTGTTACAATTGGTTATCCTCTCTGTATCACTACTTAGGCCGGAGATCTTTTCTTCATCTGCTCTAATCCCTTTCTTTTGCTGTTGTTCATCATGCTAGAGATATTCTAGGCCCTAGACAATGCGTATATTCAATAAATGTAATTAAAATGTAACTACAACTGTCTTTTTCATTTTCCTTATCACAAAAAAAAAATTACGTATTGAAGCCTAGCAAACTTTATGGATGTATTTCTCATTTTGAGTCTTATGTAATATCCACTGAAGACAAATAGGATAATTTCCTATGAATCCAGCATACACTAATACAAATAATATGACAACATAAAAAGCCCTTGTAAAAATGACAGGAATGCAAGAATCTCTTTGACCAAGAATGTGCAACACCGAATCACTGAGAAACCTACTCGTCAGCTTTCAAACTTCCTGGTAACACCGCCCAAAGAAAAAGAAGCTTCTTTTCTTCTTTCTAAATGTATTTTGAGCTGGCTCAAAATCATAACTACAACTTATCTTTCCATACACTTGTTCCTTACAAAAAGAGCAACACAGCAAATGACAAGACAAGCCATTGCTAAGCCTGTTAAGCCATTTATGGAGACTCACCTTCAGAAGCTCCTGAGATTTTTTTGTTCACCCTGTTTGACAGTGGTTCATCAGCAAAGTATTTCTGAAAGAACAACAGATCATTTTTTCTGGTGCTGTAAGTGGGAAATCAAACTTGGTACCACTGTGCTGTGTCCATCTTCTTTCTTTTAGTGAGTAGTTAGAGCACCACAGCAGCAATACCAAATCCTGACTTGGAGAGTGACACCAACCGGTTCATCAGCCAGCAGAGAAGGGTCTGACAGTGAGTTAGAACTGAAGGGAGTGTGATAGAGAATATTTACCTCAAGTGCTGAACAATCAGGGAAGATAAATGCTGTAATCTGTGGCTCTGCACTGCTACCTTCTTGGCTAAGTTCAGTTCCCAGTGACACTGAAGTGGCCTCAGCTAATGGGCTTCCACCACTGTGACCAAGGGTGGAATGTACGCCTTCGGTGTTCCTGTTCTGTTCCTATAAAGAACTACTGATGATACTGTTCTCTGCCTCATGGCTGAGGGCCAGTCTGCAGATACCACTCATGCCACCAACACCATCAAGGAGGAAAATGTTGCAGTAGGTCTGACCTAGTGCTTGGTATGAGGTACACTTAGTTAGCCACTTGACGTGGCCCCCCTCCCAATCATCTAACAGGAAATAAAGAGCAAAAAGACAGTACTTGGCAATGATTTTTTTCTCTCCTCTGAATTTCTCGCCCACCTTCATTTCATAGCTTTGTTGCAAAAGGCTGATGAAAAAAGAGAAATGGCGCAAGTCTGAAAAGCCATTTTTAATAATGAGTTTTGGCCCAAATTCCTAATCCATGCTTTTGTAGGTGGCGTGTTTTTATCACTCACGCCATAACCAAGTACCTTGCACTTTCTGTCCTGACAGGTTGGGTATTTAAATGCACAATCACTTATACTTTCAAGAATTCAAATCTGCAGTTTCAAACTGGAATGATGCCAAACACATAGGCCATCTGGCTAAATTTGTTGTTAGGAAGTCATAAATAAGGATGACATGGGGTCACTTAATGGAAAGGCACTGGCATTTCTTCCATGGTTTATTACTATCCCTTGGTCCAAACTGATGTGAGCTTATGGTCTCATCTTAGTTTTCAGTGGACAAACCAACTCTGTCAGAAGTTTCCTCTCCCTACTATAAAGAATATATATGCTGCAGAAAGAATTTTATGGACTCAATACCATGGCGTGTACCATGACAGAGTGCTCACAGACTTTGCCAGAACATTTCCCATGACTGGAAAGGCACCACTGAAATGAATTCTGCACAAGTGCAATGGTCAAGGAGAGAGCACGTACAGGCCCTTGCCCTTTCACTTACAAGCTCATAAGATCCAACAGTAAGTTAGAGAAAAAGAATTCTCATTCTGAAACAAGAGTATGTCTCAGGGCTGTGACACACTAGAACTCTGCATCTCTATCCTGCTCATACACATGTGCACACAAGTCTTTATTTTCAATTGCCTCTTGGCATAAAGAGTAGTTTTGCTTTAGAAA
>WEKX01019752.1:607629-659994 GCA_013390025.1 Pitta sordida
ATAATAGGAAGAATGCCTCTGAAGAATTAGTGTTAAATAAAAAAAAAGTCTTTCCCTTCTTCTTTTTCCTCCTCTCCCAAAAAAAGGAATCAAATGAGGGTTTCTTTAATAAGCATTTCTCTGGCAACTTAATGAATGCGTTTGAATGACTTTCCTTATTCTCTGTTCCTTTCTTATTGAACTGGTCAGACAAAGGTCTAATTTGGGAGGTTTTTTTACTTAAAGGAGCTCTTTCTTTCTGATACTTCTTTTGGGCCAGCATGGGTTCAGGATTTTCTGCTCCTTATGCATTTCACTCCCTCTGGTCCCTTTCTTATTTTAGTTATTTCAAAAAATGTAAGGATCCACTTGTTATTAGAGGTTCCTTTTTTTATGGTTTCCAATCTGAATAGCTACCTCCATTCTCACATTCCCTGTAGAATTCATGGCAGTTATTGTATGTGTACTATAATTCATAGAGGAAGGATTACAATGTAGCTTTTCATTAGATTATGTTTGTGTGCATTTTTCAGGGCTTGTTTAGTGCTTATTTAATTTCAAGGCTTAAATGAATCTTTACGTGTATGGATTTTTCTGTGTGCCTGAGTGCTTTTCAGAAGGTCTTTCTTTAGACTTTTAGACTTCCCACTCAGATTTGGTGGATTATTTAAGAGCTCTATTTGTCCAAAATTGAAGAGAACATCCAAACTTCAGATTTCTTTAGGGTTTCCATGACAAGTAATGAATGCCTTTTGTTATATCAGCCTTAATTTTTCCAGGCTCTCTCCTACTTCCTTTTACCAGCCTCTGGTCCACTTCTTTGACAGTTTTCTCACTCTCCAACCTGGCAAACCAACCTCTGTTCCCAACAAGCTTTCTGCTGGTGTCTCTTATAAGAGCCAATGTGTACATCAATGATCTGCATGCTTCACAGGCATTCATTAATTTATTTCCTTAGCACCTATATTAGGCGTGTAATATTACATCAGCCTGGCAGAGACCGAGCTGAAACAAAGACAAGCAACTGAGTCACCCAAGGGCACTCAGGAAATCAGCTCTATGGCCGGAAATCTCATCCAGGCTGCCATTTCTTAAACACAGATATTACTGAATACGTTTTGTGTGTTCCTAAGCCACCAAAAAGACCACGACACAAATTTGGATATTCTGAAGCTGTGCCTAACAACAAAATACTAATATCTAACTATATGAGCTGTTTTCTAGCTCACCAGAAGAAAGCATTTTAGCAGCTAATAAATAAAGCCATTAAAAGCTGATTAGATTTGAGGAAATGTGACAGATTCTTTCTGTAAAGGGGCAAGCAGGCTCCTGAGCAATGACTAGCACTCCATGTTCACCTTTCATATTGAAGCTGACCTAGTCATGAACTCTCGATTTTGAAAAGGACACACCAAAGAAAACACAGAGAGTGTTGTGAGATAAGAGTTAGTCAGAGGGGAAATAAAAAGATGTGTCAATGCAATAAAATAATTGACCAGGCAGAGGCATTGCTGGAGAGGACACAAAGGAGCCTTGGACTATGAATGGATCAGCAATACTGTTACCTTAGCTGAAGACTGAGAAGTTTGCAATGTGTAAATAGAATTGTCATATAAGAAAGGAAGAGTAGAAGTAAAATATCTTCCAATAAAACCCACAGAGGTAGAAACCATGTCTAATCTTTCAGGCCTCCCCATCACCATCACTCCAAGATGCTTATGGCGACTTTTGCCGTAGGTATGTGTTGGTTAGGGGCAATCTGTATCACTAGGCTAGAATTACAGGAAGAGTAAAGAACTCTGTTTTCTGATTCAAATAGAATTGTAGGCATCTGCCAATTCCACTGCTCCTGTAGTGCCTTCAAAATAAGTCAGTCACAGATTAATGTGACCATGTATACTTGTTATAAAGTATCAAAAGCTATAGATCCAAATATTTTGTTTTGCAAATAAGACAACCTCAATTTTTTTGTTTCAACGTGCTTAAGTTTCTTCATTCTGTTTGCTTCAGATGTTTGAAAAAATGGAGTGTGGTAAATTGTTCATGGAATAAAGACAGCAAAACTCCAAACATGGTGGAAACAGAAGATACAAAGAAGTACTCACATGATGGAAATGTGTCTGTCTTGAGTTGGGTCTTCTGACTGTTAATGAGGCATGACTGTCCATGTGCTATTTGAGCTGCAAAATAAGGCAAAGGGAGTAGTAGGAATAACCAGACCTTCTGCTTCTAAGAAAATATTGCTGTTTATAGCAGGGAAGCCCTCTAAAATACATTTGCACAGCACTTAGCACAATAAGCCCTGGTCTTCAGTGATACAACAGCAATAACTGTCAATAACACTGTTTCAGGACATTTTCTCTTTTCAACAACATATGAGTTCTTTCCTAATCCACAAAGGCTATAAACCTGAACTATTGCACTATTTCTAAGGGCAGAAGTGAGACCAGAGATCAAGCAGATGAAGCGTGTCTTTTGTGATTTATCTGCTCACTGCCACCACCACCTTCTTTCTGCAGCGAAACCATAAGGAGGGGAAGATCAGTGCTTAACTCAAATGTAAATAAATATAACATCTTCTCAGGCCCAAGTAATAATCCCATTCAAACAGTCATAAAAATTGATATGACTGGAAGGTATAAACCATCTACACTTCCTGTATAAGGCAGCCGTAAGGTAATTTAACAAGTACAGCCTTTGTTTTGTGAATAATCGACATCAGATAGACTAGCCAAAATCACCAGACATCTATGTTAGGAGACAATCCCATGAGTCCCAGGGAGCAGACCATCCAGACTGACATGGCACAGGTCTTTCCCCACCCCAGACTAAATCTATAGAGTCCATGGCATTCATGAATTCCTTGGGCTCTGTTAATCTCTAGTAGCTTAAGATATCATATGGATTTTTTTGCCTGGACAGACTGTCTTCCACAGCATTGTCAGATTGTCCTAAGGAAAGGAAGAAAAAAACCAAAGCCAAAAGCAGTACTGCCATTCAGAGAGAAAAGACAAGTCAACAGTCACAGAAAAAAAAAATGTCATTGAAATTTTGTTGTGTTGAATCACTTAAATGAGATCATAAGCTTGCTATAATGGAAGAATACCATTTGAAGGAGACAAGGTGCTTTTTATTGGCTTTTAGGCATTATTTAACACCAAGATTTACTCTTCTATGTAAAGACTCACTTGTGTGCCAGTAACTTGTTGGGCGTACTTTTGTCATATCCACAGAGATATTACAGGGTCATACAGCTCAGACTTCTATAATATGCAGCAAATTCTTTTATAAACTCCTGTGACCTACAAAAAGCACTTTTGTATCTTCAACTGATCGATCTAATTTTCCTTAATATATTATTACCATACACGTTTAACAGGGAAGATGCTTATACTGACAGTATTTTATATCCTTTAATTACATGGTAAATATTCAAAATGCAACTCCATGATTTCTTACAGGAAACAGTAATAGCAGTGATATTTACAAAAATGGATGAAGAAAGGAACATGTTAATCATTCCCTGCACGGAACAGAAGTCAGAGCATAGAGAAAAACAGTTTTCTTTGAACTTAAATAACAAAGATGCCCATAAAAGTCAAATACATGACACAGAGTTTCTACTTTTCAGGCTATATCAGACTTTGTCCCAGGAGTTTCAGTACCAGAAATATCCCTTTTCTGAAACAGTCCAACCTTTCATGATTTAGTTTGTTTGCAGGGCAGGGTAGTTTTTTGCCTGAGCAACACAGGTAAAAGAGGATGAAATGCATGTGTTTATTACTTTCCATAGGAATCACTGACATGGTGACTTAATTTTCGAAGAGGATGGAAAAACTACACTACAGAATCTAGCAAGAGTGTCAAAGGAATATGAATTTGCATAGACCTCATGAATAGCTCTTCTACAGGTAGCAATGAAGCACAGGAAATATCTGATGGCTGATGTTTTGGACCCAATGATCTGCAATCACTAATTTCCAATATTATATACTCTGGAGATTTTTACAGCACTCAGCTGGTAGACTAGGATAGATAACTTAAAGAATTTGTCCCAATAATACTCAGTACTCCAAAATACATTCCATTTCTTGCTGTTCTGAGGGTAAAACAAACAAACAAAGAAACCAAAACAACCAACTGAAATAGACTGCCTATTTTGACAACTTCAGCTAAACCATAAGCAGAATTCACTGTCTTAAAGGTAAGGGTAATCTAACTAAAAAAAAAAACAAAAAAAGAGAAAAATATACATAATCTGTTAGCCCAGAAGTAATATTTAGCCTTTGCTAAAAGAAAAAGGAGGGAAGAAGGATTATGTAGAACAGACCTAATCATCACCTAGTGCAAAGAGACCCCACTGTTTTTTAGGTACCTGTCCTCAATTGATCTCAGCGTCAGCTGGGGAGTAATCCAACCACCAGAAGGGCCGTTTAGGTTTCAGGCCCACAGCCTGGTGTCTGCTACACAAGACTCCCTTGTAGAGTGGCTGTGGCAGAGTCTGGTAGAAAACCTGTGATTTTGTCTCTGCAAATGCTCTCTTGTGCCTCTCACATCTGCCCAGCTGCTGTGTCCAGAGTCTGCCTGAGCTGACAGACCAGAAGCACCAGCCTTCCATTTTCCATAGGAGGCTATTCTTTGTGCCCAGAATTTCTGCTGAGCTCAGCCCTCTAGTAGCCTCTTCTGGAAGGTGATCAGCTAATGAAGCCAGCTCCTGCGAGAGGGACTAGGACTATTGTCCTAGAAGCGGAAGAAGTCCAAGGTGCCAGAGCACAAATGACTCCCAACAAACACCCAAGTGCCACGGAACTTGCCATGCTCCACACAGCCTAAAACATGTGCTGACTAGCGGGGCCATGGCCGCAGTTCAGGAACCAAGCTACTGTTACATGTTTACACTGAACAGAAAGGGGATCCACAAAGCAGCACATATGTTTGTCTGATAGTCGTTAAACAGGGATTTGACTGCAGATCTTCTGGGAAAAATCTAACAGGAAAGAGCTGAGTATCTGCCTCAGTCTTGGCATGCAGTAGTGCAGCTCCATTACCATTAGGGAATTGGCATATGTCTGGAATTAGGCAAACTGGCAATCAAGCCACTTCTTTACAAATAACCAAAAAAAGTGAACAAACTGTTTGTTATCAAATTGATTCAGGCATCTGGGACACAGTGGATGAATACTATTGATTATATTCGTTCAGGTTTTAAAGTGAATTTACTTTGGCCAACTGCTCTCCTTTCATATTTACTTGCCACGAACATTTGAGTGATCAAGTTTTACTTACACAGATGTGACCTTGACCAAGTGCTTTTACCCCTTTGTGCTTCCATTTCCTCCTTTTCTCTTACCTGTCTCAGTTGTAAACTCAAAGAGATTGTATCTATCAAGGTCTATATTACAGTCTATACCCTAATTAGGTACACTTGGCCCTGTCTTGTCTGGGATCACTCTGCACAACTCTAATACAAATCACAATACCAATAAAGTGTGCAAAATGCGTTTCCAAGTCTCATATATGGATGATATTAGCAGGAAAGGAATTTGGAATTCAGGGGTGACATTGGAGCCAAATTCATTTGCTTCCTTGTTCAAACACATAAACCATCTAGCCAGTCATGGTGAGGCCACACTACTCAGTGTGGGCTACTTGCATCAACTTGCTTCCCAGTGGGCTTGAAAAAAACCATTCTCAAAAGATTGTTGAACAAAAAGCCAACATAGAACCATATTCTGATCTCAGAGAAATTTCAAGAGCAGAAAAAACTCAACTAATTTTGTCTGATATATCACTTGCAAATAACATGTTCTGTTGCACCTCAGTGCTTTTTTAAGCTGCTTGATTTGCCTGGCAAGCAGATAGTTTATAAACAGAAGCAAAAATGATAATAAAAAGCTGTTTTGCATTTCTCTAGGATCAGACATGTATGTGGCCTCTGGATTACAGAATCACAGAATCAGTAAGGTTGGAAAAGACCATAGAGATCATCAAGTCCAACCTATCACCTGTTACCTAATCTAATCTAGTCAAACCTGTTACCTAACCTGTTGCCATTCTTTAGCTACAAGGAGTTGTGTGACTATATATGATTTTTGCCTCCTCTTCTTTGGCTCCATATTTTTCCACATATTTGCAGGAATTAAATAGCTTTGAGACCTCTCCTTCACCCGGTTTTCCTGAAGTTCTACAATGGGTTCAAGACATAGTAAAGGGTAACCTGCAGGGGGCATACCTGTAGAATACATATTTCCAGAGGAACTCTGGCTGTGGCCTTACAGATTCTGTCAAGGACACGCAGGCAGTACCAGCACCAAGCAGAGTCCTGTTCCCAATGGTATGGGATGTCAACCCCAGAGAGCATTTGATACAACAAAGCTGCAATCTGTGACATCCCTCCTTACCACAGAACAAGTAAGAGAGAGTGGAGATCCAGAGAAAGACAGTAGTTTAGGCCTCCTATAGAACAACATAAAAAAAAATGTTCTTTTGGGTAGCCTAAAGGGTAAAAGACCTCGAGAGTAGCATCTGCTCAGCAGAGAAGCTCCTGAGCAACCAGTCTGTGCAACTTACCACTTCCAACGGACAGCCATTTCAGCCTTCTAGACCACAAATATCAGTGTCAGAGATAGCACACAGTCCTGAAGGCTGGTTTATCCTGTATTATTTAAACCATTTACTAATGAGGGCCAGATTCTCAGCTGCTGTAAATTGAGACAATTTCACTGCACTCACTCAAGGCGGGTAAACTTAAACCAGCTGAGGATCTGATTTAAGTAATACAACTTCTTAGCGCGCTTAATACTGACAAAGAAAAAAAGTATGTGCTTGGTTCTTGGGGGATCTTCTGTTGGTATTTCTGCGTTTTGTGTTGGCTTTTTCTTGGAGTTTTTCTTTTCGGAAGAAGGAGTGAGGTGTGAGGAATTGTATTTGGCCTGCTTGGGATCTGCAGAGCTGAAGCTGAGAAGCAATGCAAAAGAGTACTTTAATAAGTAGGGAGTGCCAAATGAAACACTGGTTTCTCTTCTGTGGATGGAGAAAGCTAAATACAATATTCATATTACCTCAATTTCTTCCATTGCTACGACAAAACCATTGCCAAGACAAAATAACCCCCTCTGCTATTGCAGAAACTCTTCATGTGCAGTTATTTGTACTAGCCAAACAGAAAGAAATTAATCCCAATTTGAGCACTGAGTGTGTGGCCAAAGATTTCATTATATTGTTACCATTCGGGACAAATATGCAGCAAGAAAAGAAAACTCTGCCAGGATTTCAAACTGAAATGTATGTTTAAAACTTAGCTTCGTGATTTCCCAGTGCCATTGTGAGATTTTTTCCAATCTTTTACCCTGGAGGAATCATGTTGTGAGTTCAGCAGGCAAGATGTTGCCATGACATATACCTCAGCAGATCAAAGGCATTGCACCAAGTGCCAGGGACGGATATAATTCCTTGGACTAATTTTATTATTGTAACTCCACTGACTTCAGGGCGTTACACCAATGATGAATTTGGCTCATCATACAGCAAATGAAGCTTAACATCTTTTGTTCCAAGTATTCCTTTCTATCCACCTCCTCTGCTACCACCTGCTATTACTCTTTGAGCATGTTTACACCACATATTGCAAACAGCCATGAGCAAGCTCTGCCCACGCTCCAATCTGACAGAAGCCATGTGATCACACTGGCATCAAGCCTGAGCTAATAATCCCTCATGAGAAGGATTTTTTTTCAGTGAATAGCATGGGCATGATGAGTGTATGTCTATCCATAGAGTATCAACATGCCCAAAGAATAATCTATGCTGGGAATCTCTCTACAGGTCTGGAATCTTCTCTTTCCATCTTTCTTTTCACACACAGACTTCTTCCCATGCACTAAAAAGAGATCTTGTACCTGCACTCATAATGCCCACAGTCAGCAAAATGCTCCTGAGTGTTATAGAGAATTACTGTTTTCACTTGTTTGTACAGAGTGCCTCAGTACAGCTCAGTCCTAGATGCTGATCTTTCTCCTCTACCTGTTTAAACATGTTTTTCACCCAAAGAATTGACAAAATGATCCTATTGTGCAAATCATATCACATCTGTCTCCTTTTCTTTCTACTGCTGCACTACTTTGTCTTCTGCACCAACATCACCATAGTTTGTTGATGGTGTCATTCCTGCATATGGCTCATCACCCTCTTTACAGTAATATCTGTTATATTTCCTGGATTCTTATTTGGCAGCTTCATCATTTGCTTTCAAAGACCTGGCAGAACACTCTCTTGGGGTGTCACTGCTCCACCATATCTCTGACCTGTACCACAATGAAGAAAAACCTGTAAACAGGACAGTGAGTGCACCTCCACAGTGGGAATGGGACAGCAAGAGTCAAGGCCTTGTGATATCTGTGAGGAAGTATCTCACCATTTGCATCTCTTGAAATTTATTTTCTCTGATTTAGGGAGAAGCTGGATGTTTCATTTTTTCAAACTATTTATAGCTAACTAAATTCAGTGGTTTTTACTTTAGTTACCAGTTTCAATGAATGACCACACAACAAGATAATCTGAGTAGTTATTCCATTCCTTGATGGTTTTCTATACAAGCTTCAGTCAACTCCTGTACCCAGACACTTTGGGTTGCCCAGCAGGTGTACAGAAGCAGAATCATAGTGTACTCATGGCTTCGGTATGCTCACTTATAAACACAGGCTGTGCGTACATTCCTGTTCCTCTGCATGTGCATGATGAGGAAGGAAGTCTAATGTTCAGTAATATGAAATTCCCTCCTCCATGCCAAATACAGGGTAGAACCAGGAGTAATTCCAGAGCAAGAGGTACTAGTATTAACATCAATTGTTTGCATACCCATGCAGTATTTTGGCATCCATGGAAGCCAAAAGAGAAGCCATCACTGGTTTTCTATGAGCTTTAGTAATAGCTTTGCTAAAATTTAGCCCATAAAGAAAAGATCCCAAATTAAACAGAAGCAGCAAAGGAATGTGGTTCAAGAAAGGAGAGACAAGTAAAGCATGTGGAAGCACATAGAGAAAATAGAAATAAGACAAACATTTTACCTTTCTCAAAACCAGCAATAAAAATACTCTGAAAATACCATTTTCTTGTGTTTCTTCCTGGCAACATTTGCTATCCTTGTCAACACCTTCATCAATACCAAAAGGTTTTAACTTCAGAAGATGCAGTATCACTTCATCTTCCTTCAAATCTGAGACTGCTAATGAAAGACCTTGTAAAAGTTATGTGGAGTTTGTATTGGCAAAGGATTACAGAGATACCTTGCCAGACCTTAGCAGTAGCTCATGAATTGTCCATTGATGCAGGCAAAGGGAGCCAGAGAATCCAAATATCACTCCACAGTCTACATCTTTGGTTGGGGTTTTTTTTTGCCGTGAGCTGCTGTTTCTCATGAACAGTTCTACTTCACAATGATAAAGGAAAACGATTTAAAAGAATCACAGAATCACAGAGTACTACGAGTTGGAAGGGACCCACAAGGATCATCTAGTCCAACTCACCATCTAATGCCCGTACAGAGACCGAACACACACCCCAGAGTGGTGAACATAAACCTAGTTCCCTCACAGGCTCACAGGCCACTCTGAGCCAGGAGGGACGCACAGGACCATCCAGCCCAACACCCCCAGCTAGACCATGTCACTAAGCTCCTCATCCAGTCTTCTCTTAAACACCTCCAGGGATGGCAATTCTACCACCTCCCTGGGCAGTCCATTCCAATGAGCGATCACTCTCTCTGTGAAAAACCTCTTCCTTAAAGCCACTTGATCTGTGTTGTCTCCATTCAAAAAGAGTCTAACCTGATTTATTGTTCCTCAAATGCTCAAATGGCTGAAACACTACTTCGCTTAAGGTCATTAAAAACCTGATATCAGCACCTAGCCCTAATAAAAGTATCGAGAACATGGTAGTAACCTACCCATAGAAGGCAAATGAAGCTGTCATTTTTCAATATAATTAAACCTGGTTTCAAAAATCCAAAGGTCTGTAATATGAATTACACTAATTACTTCTTGTGGTTTAAACATTGATTTCAATGTTAAATTTAATGGACTTAATGGATGTTGCTTTTCCCATCAGACTGGTGGCCGATGTTTGTCTTGTTTCTTGACCACTTATAGATTTCTGTTGACCCTTTAAACATATTAAAATCGGCAGGCTGCTCATTCTTCGTGCATGAGAGTACTACTATTACTTTCCATGGATAATCCCAGCTTCCATGTAACCTGTCTCTTGAAGTTATTTTTGGCAGCCAAAAGCATGCATACTCCAGGAAATAGTAAAAGAGATCATTGGACTAAATTTTCAGAAATGTGCAAGCAATTAATCTTGCCTGGGCAGTACGTGAAATCCAAACAAACATTAGGAAATAGCAAAACGTGCAAAAATTCACAGACCAATAGTGCTGCTGTTTGCTGCACACCAGTCTTTTTCCTGCATTTCTTCCTTGCTGAGCAAAGTCAAAACAGAGAAGGAAGGATGCTGAACCTAGTTCTGAACTCCAGCCGGCGTAAATCAGAACCTGTTGAAATCCATGGAAAAGAATTTGGAGACTGGAATCATGTTCCCTCTTGAACTTTCTGCTTGTCTAGAAAACACCAAAAAGAGTGCTCGGGTTGAACAAATAAGAAATACATTACAAATAATAAACTGTGGGCTGACTGTTGACTTAATGACAGAACCCCTACAGACTTCAAGGAGAGTTAGATGAGGTACACTGCATGTGTGAGCGATGAAGTAAAAGGACTGTCTCTGTATTTGGGCTCATACCCAAGAGACCCTCTGAGAGGGTAATATTTGCTAATGCTTTGATTCTCTTCAAGAGTTAGAATTAATCAATGTTGTGTCCGGGCTAGATGATGCCGTTTGTTCCACTGTTAAGAACACAAAGCCCAAGTTCTTGAGATAACGAAGTATGCCTTCATATGAGTTTATAAAGCCCTACTTGGGCCTAATCCCAAAGGTCCAGGCAAGAATAACGAGGAGTGCTGGTTGCTTGATATTCTGGGAAACAAGGCCATTTACAAATAAGTCCATAAATAAAGAACTTAGGAGGGGATTTTCAAAGTACTTCATGTTGAAAATCTTTTCCTCCTAATATATCACAGTTGCTGAAAGAATCTAGACTAAGGGTAAAACAACAGCAGAATGCCTGTTTCCCCACCAAACTGTTTTTACATTTGTTTTCCACTGACAAGGGAACATTGATGCTAAAAAGGAATCAATGCCTTGAAATAGCTGTACCATTTTTTTTCTGCTGCAGAAACTCTAGAGGTAGTTGGTAAGAACTACATGAGAGGTAGTTCTGAGGTAGAGAGGTAGAATGGAAGAGAAAGCCTACAAGTAGTTATAAATTCAATCTGTCAAGAAACATACAACTGCAGTGAAGTTAGGTGGAAGAGTTTGCTATGACCACAGAATTAGCCATTTATAGCTCAGGACAACGGAATCATTACACATTTCTCTCTTGCAGTCTCGTCACAGTGGTGGCGGCAAGGGAGAATTATCATTCAGCAAATTCTCTGTTTGTGGTACATTCCTGAGGAAAGTTGTGCTTCTGTATTTGTAACTGGCTGTGCCTAAAACTGTAACTGGTAAGATTTTTAAAAGAGTAACATTAGTGCAGAGGAATTCTGCCAGCATCTAAATTATTGTTTCTACCTAGAAACATCTGTGCATAAGTAATATATATATATTACCCATATGTGGATTGAAAGATTTAACATTCTGAAAACACACAGCTATAGGAAAGTTTTGTTATGTTAAGGGCCAAGTAATCAACATGTATAAACTAGCATTCACAGACACCACCAATGCTTTGCTGATTCACATCAGCTGAGGAGCCTCATCTCATAAATATGTTTTTCTTTCTGTATGGGAGTTCACTCATCCCAGAATTAAAGAGTATAACATAATCCTCAAAGAAAAGGGAGATGTTTTTAGAAAGGTAATTTAATTCTTTCAAGTTTGGAATTCAAGTCAAATTAGAACACACTGAGGATTTCTGAACTGAATCCTACTCAACAGGGAAAATTTTCTAGAAGTTTAGAAAAACTTAAAAACCTTTGGTCTGAACTGCCAGTCCTGGTCTCCTAGCCAGGTTCTAATGAGAGGAGACAGAGCATGACCTATTACGTCTCAGAGTTTGACTCAATGGAGACTTTTGGTGGATCGGTATTGGCATGTGCAGCTCCTATATAAACTCTGCAGTTTTATGATTACATAAAACCCTTTTATAGCTAGAAGATATTTGAGTTCATAACAAATGCCTTTCCAGACTAGATAATGATGGCATTCTTGACTAATTGGTGTCTTAATATCAAGATGCAAAGATGATACGTTAACAAACCCTTCTCCTTCCCAAGGTAAGTCTGTGAGAAAATAATTAAGCAATGGAAGTATTTGGAGAAAATGGCTCTCTAGTCAACATTAATGGCCACAGACCAGTGTCAAACATATCCAGCCATCAAAACCTCCATTCTGTTTTGACATTGGATGATGAAAATATGTTGGTCTCATTACTCACTTAACTTTCCTCTCCTCCTCTTCTTTCGAGCAAGTATTTATTCCAGACACCATATTACTTTTTAGAACTACTCAGATAATTTTCTAAGAAAATCAGTGAAAATCCATAGGTTTAACATCCTCTTTCTTACCTCAGACCTGCACATTTTAACTGGCCCATGGCCCTTGTCTCTGGAAAGATAGCATCCCTTCATTCCTGCAAAATTTCCCACAGACTGTGCTCAGGAAAGCAGTGCAGATATCCATGACCACCTCTTCACAGGTGCAGCCAATTCCCATATTACTTCCTCCTAGTTAAAACCAGAGATAGCTGCCCTAGAGAAAAATGTTTGAGTATTTACTTAAGCCTATCACCAAAGTAAAAGACAACCTATGGAATACTGTGCTTTGAGGCTATTTAGGAAGGACAGAAATTTTGTGTACTTAAAACTAATGAGTGCACTGCAGGCAGCTGAGCTGGGGCCCGGGAGCTCAGAAGTGCTGCAGCAGGACTCATAGCCCTGCCATTGGGAGCTACTTGGAGTCAGAGCTCTGCCACTTTCTCACATTTACCGTACTAAAACAAAGTAACTAATACCATGTTTTCTCATCTTGGGCGTGAGGGAGGACAGATTCTTTAAAATAATGATTTTAATTCACAGTACTTAAAAATAGGCTCTTAACTCTATATGCTGGCATCTAAATAAAAGCAGCCTGACTTTGAGAGGTGCTAAGCGTTTGCACCTCCTAGCAATGTGTACACGAGCTGTTTTAAAAGATCTCCAAAGATACAGATTTTGTTCCCTGCCAATAGCATTTCTCTCTCCTTCAATATAATTTTATAGGCCATCCATTTTGACATTACATCAAATTAACACTGAAAACACACCTACTACTTTGGATAGAGCTTTTGAGAACCCACTCTTCACAACACACAAGGCAGAATGCCTACTTTGTGTTAAAGACAGGTTCACATTTAACTTTGAACATTTGCACGAGTCACGGAGAATTCATTTTGACTTCTGTGTTGTCCTGAACAGTGACATTTTCCTGAATCAGGGACAAAGAAAGTCATTGGAAAAGGAGTGACAGCAGAATAGATCATGTTTATGCAGTTTAGCAGGGGCATCTGTTTCTCTAAATGAGACCCCAAAAGAAAAATAACCAAGAAAAAGATTTGTTCAGTGGAATTTGAAAAAAAAAACAACCACCAACCCCAAACCAGAAAAATTTCCTCTAGCTCTTCCAGATGAATTAGCCCATGGAGTCAGGAATGCTAAAGAAAAGAGAGTATATTGCTGTGAACTTGTCTGAGCTTTTATATCTGTTCCATTAGGTAATTTTCAAGTAATGTTGATTTAGCAGTTTCAATTCCATTCAGAAGAGGCTAAACAATGTTGGATGTTAAAGTCTTCCTTTCAAATTTGCTTTACAATTCACTATTGCTCTTTCTACTCTTAAGCCTGTACTCCGATATATAACCAGTTATATATTCCTTATTAAAAATGTACAATGTTTCAGAAAATTGAAATAGTTTTCAAAATTGTCCCCCATTGGTAATTCTGCATTTGATTGTCAAAAATGTTAATCTTTTCTCAGGCCTGAAATTATGAGCCAGCTTTATTGGTCAAAGGCCATAATAATTTGAGCTCTTATTTTATAAACTCATTTCTGCCGAGTGATATCCTGATAGGAGCAAGAATAATAAATCACAAACATGTCCCCCAAGATTGCATTGTAAATGTCAAACTAGACAGGAAATTGTAATTAAAGAAAGGAAATTGCTACAAAGAAGCACTTGATTTTAAAATGAGCTAAGCACAGAATTTTCTAAGCATTTAATTATAGAGCAATTTCAACTGACTGCTTTGCTTTTGCAGTCATATTTCTTATTATAACTGTTCTACATAATAACCAAATCTCCGTGCTTACACTGGTCAGGAGTATTACTACATAACAGTGCATAAGCACGAGGATTACCAACTTTACAGGAACTATTATCACATTTTAGCATGATGGACAGCAATATCAGAATTTTAAATCAGTGACAATCTGATTTTAACCCAGCAACTGAGTGAATATCTTTTCATAACAGCAAGTGCACCTCTTGGCACCTCACTCTTAAACAAGCAGCAGGACCAGCTCTGAAACACCTGGACTGACAAATGCCTGGATGAGTGAATAATGTGGTCAGGGTCAGACACTTTGCCAACACAAAAAAATCCCTGTTATCGACGAAGCCTGCCTTGGTTCCTATCAATCTAGGCAGAGCCTTTCAGTGCCATAAGAAAAGGGTGCTATTCACTTCCTCTACAACACATATAAGTCATAAAAGAAAGGATTTAGGGAAGAAAACAATAGGTTCTAGTAACACCAGACTAGCAATCCCCTTAAATACATGGATTGTTGTGCACTGAGCAACTCGGGACAGCCTTTTTGAGACCTAAATTCTACTACTGACCCTTTGTTTTTTAACTGATCGTTTGGTTCAAGAGAGTTAACAAGCCTTAAAAACCCTTCTTTCTGTCTTCCCAGCCAGATTCAAGAGTTGATCCTCATCTTCCCAACCATCTTTTTCTACTTCTTGTCAATACCACTTGGTGGTAGGACTGAAGTGCACAGTTCTCTTTTTCTTTAGCATAGCCTAAAACTTTGTTGGAAGTAAAATACAGTATATACCAGCACACTGTATCTTTTTCATTTGAAAATACAGATATGCAGAAAAACTTTTCGACAAGACTGAAGCTGGAGAAAATCCTGTTACACTGAATCCTCATTAGGACCTAGCAAAATTCACTGAATACTTGACACTGCATATTTCCACCTAGTAAGGAATAAATCAAGATGCAGATGTAATCATTTGCACCCATAAGCTGACTGCAGTGGAAATATTATGCTGCTGCAGGAGCAAGATGGAATTGGATAAAGGCTTGTCAACTGGCAGACACTTACCAATCAGAGGATTTACTTGTTGCATTCTGAATCAATATAATGACCTAGAATTTAACTACTTAAACATTTAGGAGAGCAGGGTTAATAGAAGCATTCTGATCTTTTACTTTCCTAGGGAATAAGAGCCATTCAACTGGATGAAAACAGTGTCACAACAGAAACAGCATTTTCTTCAAAGTGTGGATATGTAATTGTAATGTGATGTAGTCGTTATTTGGCACAAGGTCTAAAGAACTCTTAAGTAGAATGGGGTTACATTCTGAAGTCTAACATGCAAATGAATACAAACTAATGTGTGCCCAATAAAATAGATGTCCTGTAGTCCAGCATAGGTTACTTTCATCAGTAATCAGAAGTCAGGTGGAATGAGTGGACACAGAAACTGTGAATCTCAAAGGGAAAAATGCACTAGTTTGGTTGGAAAGAGGTGCAAAGAAATAAGGCCAGTCAAATAGATGTGTCTTGGCAAGAGAACATACGAAAAAAAATCAGTGTGAAAAAAGCAGCAAATGTTTTGAGGTTGCTTTCGTTAGGCAGTACTGTTGAAGTCAAACTAAATAAAGCCATTGTGGGTCAAGTACTATTCATCATCTGTAAGATATGATTGTGTGGAAAGGAGAGAGTGGAGCACCTGTGAAAAGGTTATAGATGTTAAATAGTAGGTAAAAGTAAGAGAAACTCATAAATGAAGACTGAGTCATTTGTGGGAAACTATATGAGGATACAGATGAAGAAGACCAAAAGATCCCATAAGGAAGCAGAACCTTTCAAGAAAAGGTTCCACTAAGAGATGGAAAACCCAAAAGAAAACAAAAAGGGAACAGGTCCTATTCTTTAATAAGGTCTGCAGCAAAAAACATGCTTGTGCCCTTGCCAGCCAGCAGGGCACATGGGTGGGTCCACAAGTGACAGATTTGTGGCTGAACAAAACCACTCTTTCCTGCTCACATGCTGAATCTGAATGTTGGCATAACACAGGAACAATAGCAAGTTAATACAGATGCCACAAAACTTAATTTTTGGGTCAGGGTGAATAAATATGTATCTATTTCCATTGAGCATGATGTGAAGTAACAGTGACTGCAGAAGAGCTGAGGAAAAGGAGGATGGAGATGATGCTGTGATTGAATAAACAGCACAGAAAATAATCATGTATAATAAAACATGCGCTTACCAGTGCATCTGGAGAATCCTCCTGCTTTACACAGAGTTTTCCTCATTATTTCCTGTATCTGTTTTCCTTCATGGTTATGGCTTTGCCACAGAAGTGGCATTACTAATGCTATGCTTAAATCCTCTCAAGTTAGTTTGAAACCCAGAAGAGAGTGGCAATTTTGAAAAATCATGGTTTAAGCTTCTTAGAATGACTGAATTACTTTGTAGAGCATTTTATTACCAGCAGAGAAGAGCTGTCCTGGCCAAGCTGTAGGCTGTGTTCAACAGGATTCAGCCACACTATGGGATGATGTCAGCATTAGGGTCTGGGTGTTGATGATATTAGGGCCACAGTTGGATGTTGCTTAAGATAAGGCTTTCTTCAGCTAACCCCACATTTTTGTCACTTCATCTGATTGCTAATACACTTTATTTCTTGAGCATTTCTCATTTCCCCTCTACTTGCATTTATTTTTTATATGTTCCTGCAGTAAATTCAGCCTAAGTCTCAACTTCATAATTTATTTTTTTTTCCGGAGACTTCATTACCTGTTCTTAATTCAAGCAATACTGTGAGTACAACCATTTCACTGCTTACTAGGAATGACAGCAGTGAACAAGCAGGAGATAGCCGGCAGGAGATGGCTGGCACTCAGGAGTGATGGCACAGGGGATTCACAGTGCCCTAAAAGCGTTTTTTCAAAGGCTGGAAACTGCCGCCTGCCCATCCTCTCCTCATACTCTGGCCCTGGCCACCCCATGCAGACACACAGCACTGCCACCTGATAAGCATGTTGTCTCTTTGGAAAGCAATATTTCCTGATTACTGGTGAGCTCCTAGTGGCACGGATAAATTTATTTTGGGAAAAAGAAATACAGTCTGGCATCCCATTCTTGAAAGGCTACTCACCTCACGCAAGGTTTCCATAACAGTAAGGTCAGAAAAGCAACACATCTCTTTGACAGGAAGATAGCACAATACATTTTCTGGCCCTATTACACTGTCTCCATGCAATCTGGACACAGCACTTCATGACTCGTTTGCCTCAGTTTCTCATTTGTAAAAATGAAGACAGAAATCCTTTTCATCTGTTCGGGCTCAAAGATTCTGGGTACAGGCACAGTCTCAAATGAGGTTTTACAGCACACAGCCTTGCAGGAGCTATGTCTTACTGAGGGCCTTTTTCCATTTTAATACAGACTTGAAACTTGTGTTACTGACATGCTATTTACATTTGTCATAGTATTTATTGAGTTGTTAGAAATATCAGGTGGCACTGCCAGTTAGAAAATTTTTAACAAACACCTTAATAACAACATGTATCAAAAGGGAGAGATGTTTAAAACATGTATATTTAAAGTAAGTCCCAAGCACTTCAAGAGGAACTATGTTTCTGCTGCCCCTGTGTAGCACTCACTCCCTGCCATTGCCAGCATGCGGGAATATACTGGGATCACCACACAAACGCGTATTTATATTTCAGCTTAATAAAATGGCTTTTTTTATAACCTCCAGTCTTAGGTACTTGCCATCAGGAAAGCTTGCTCGCAGAGGAAGGATCCAGAATTACTTGGCAGGTATTGCTAACACAGCACAGGGAGTTATTAGTACCAGCAAATTGTTGTGAATGTGCAAAATCAAGTCAGAGACACAGTAACACATAAAATGTATATGTACACACACACACAAAATGAGGGCATTTAAAAAGCCAACAGAGTGCTAAAGCTTCTTCCAGTGCACAGGGAAGGGAATTGCTTTGTTTATTGCCATTAGTGCCCCTGCGAATCACAACACATATCATTGGAGCAGATCAAAGGCCACAGCTTTAATTCCTCAGGAAAGTCCCACATCAGAACAAACAGTCAAAATTTCAGGTGAAGCAAAAATTCCGACAAATGAAATTATCTAACTGTATCAAAATAACTTTTTAGGATATAGTCCCAAGACTTCTTTCAACCAGCACTTTATATCCCATGAAAGCACTTCAGCCTTATAAAAATGAAACATAACGATCATTTTGCAAACATCATGATCAAAATCAGCTTGTTCCTACGAATTTTTTGAGACAGCTAAATCTCTATTTTCCATCATGAAATCTGTAGTGCTCTGTCACTTGTCAAATCCTGACTCACAGAAATATTTTAAATCAAAACCCATTTTGTCTTTTCTTCACTAATCAGTAACAGAAATAATCAAATTGGTGAGCAAGACCTGGCCTTGTGTAATAGTTCCAGCATGTTCATACCAGGGGGTAAAAGAAATCATAGTAAAATTTTGTCTTAAAGCATCAGTTCCAATGGAGAGAGATAAGATCCAGGATAGACATTTGGGATAGACAGATCCATAGATTTCGTAGACTAAATGCTGAAGTCACAATGAAGGAAATGCTGTCCTAGGACATGCTCCTAGGATTTAGATATCAGGAAGAAATTGCTATGCTGGAACATGTTGCCCAGAGAAGCTGTAGGTGCCCCATTCCTGGAAGTGTTCCAGATCAGGCTGGGTAGGGCTCTGCTCAACCTGGTCTAGTGGAAGGTGTCCCTGCCCCTGACAGGGGAGTTGAACTAGATGATCTTTAAGGTCCCTTCCAACCCAAACCATGCTATGATTCTATAATTTAGCCAGGATTCCCATGTAAGGTAGTGAAGCTGGTGTATAACTAGCAGGCTCATTAACGCCAACCTCAGTTACTCAATAGCCCCTACTGGTTCACTTCTACTAGGTTTTTCCAAGACATGGCTTTATTGTGTGAGTTAAGAGTCTCTAGATCCACATGTTGGAAAGTCACATTGCTGTGGTAAGGGGAACATGGACATAATTATCACTTGGGCTGTCACTAGTGAGAAACATGTCATGTTTGTGTTTTTGCCTAGGCAGGGAGATAGTTACAGTCTTTCTGCCATCCTATTTGAACAGGAAATGGCAAGATGTCCAGAGAATCCCAAGTCTGTATGGAAAGTTAACAGTCAGGGTACAGCTAGCTCAAGTCTTGAGAGGCTTTTTTTCACAAAGCTGCTGAGCACAACTAGACATGAAAAAAAAATCTTGGAGATGATGCTGCCTACATATGCCATAAACAGATGTAGGGTTGGATTTTGTCCACATAGCATGAACATTTAAAACTCAGTAGAGGCAGGATATGCAAACAAAGAGGGAAGCTTTCTGTATTCACTCATACGTTGACTTATAAAATTCAAGCTGATGGGTCATAAAAATATTTGAAGATGTTTACATGAAAATTTCACTTTGCTTGCAGCACTATGCTTGCAGCATATTCTCCTAATAGACTGTATTATTAAGACAACCTTTTTCACAATGAATTACAAAATGACATGGCTCAATTCTAGAAGAAGAGCAGGAGTCCCTGAAAGGACAAAAAGTTGTGTGGCTAAGCATGAATCAAAATGATGATTTTGAGACAAATCTCAATTTCTCATTTTTTGTTCTTTTCAAACATGAATGAAGATTCAGAAATGTGAATTTTCCCTAGGACAGACATTCTTAGAAAATTACCCTTTGGAGAATCCCATGGGGAGTGTGTCATACACATCGACACATACACGAGTGTGTGGGGATCATGGTAGAGCACAGTGGCATCCCAGCTCTTGTGGGAGCAAGGAAGCCAAGGCAGCTCATAGCCCACCAGCTGGGCAGACATGGGGAGCATGACAAGCCCAAGGACATGTGCTGCTCCACAACCCCAGCAGCTGGGAAGCAAAGTCCCAGCAGTTCAGGGGAGGTCAGTAAGCCTCCAAACAGCTTTTTCAGTGATCCCAGGAGCTTGCCTGAGGCTGCCTGTAGTGTCAGGCCTTGGCAAAGTAGGCTGAGCATGTTTACAGACTCAGGGTATTTTTTATACAGAACCAGTCATTCCTGAACAAAAACACTCTCCACTGGCAAGTTGCAAGGGCAGAGTCCTTCTCCGAGACCCAGGCCCACAAGCATCCCTCTGTAATCACCATTTTCTGGCCATTCTACATCGACCGACCTTTCACAGAATCACAGAATACTATGAGTTGGAAGGGACCCACAAGGATCATCTAGTCCAACTCACCATCTAACTCCTGTACAGAGACCGAACGCACACCCCAGAGTGGTGAACATAAACCTAGTTCCCTCACAGGCGCACAGGCCACTCCGAGCCAGNCTCACATTGGAAAGGGGAGCTTTTCAGAGGGGCTTGATGAGGGTCCAGGAGTGTGCAACACCAGCCGTGGCGCAGTGGCAGTATCCCCATCTGTCTGCCAGAGCTCCCAACACAGTGGGGCTTCTGCTCCCTCAGTGAGCCCTGCACTGGGTAACCTCAACGTGAGTCTCATGTACTGCAGTGAACAGACCAGTTTCCACAGGCTGGCCCTCACCACGCAGCAGTACCTTCTGTGGGTTTAGCAAACTTCAGGAAAAGCAAACGTTTCCAAAAATGCACCTCTCATTTACATATAAAAATCTAAAATGAGACCTCTAGGACAGCATCCATATCACTAGATACAATCCAGACAATTCCTACAATTAATGAGCTGGGAAAATTATAGGTAAAATAAAAACAGTTATGTGTAAAAGACCTTGAAAGGCATGAAACAGACAATGAGATTTTCCTACTTTTTATTTCTCTTTCCTACCCTTCCCTAACTACAGTTTTATGCATAATTGTTTGGTCAGTTTGTTCTTCCCTGAAACTTTTACTGAAATGGATTAGGTAAACCATGCTCTGAAACAGATTGAAAATGGAAAATATGTAAATATATAGCATATAACTTATAAAACTATATATATGTGTGTGGGTGGGTGCTGGAATAAAAAAGCGACTGTTACTTGCTGGTAGAACAACATATCAACAACTGTTGGAGCTGACTTGAAGGTTAAATATTAGGAAGGAATCCAATTTCTCTTGTCTATTCAGCTCAGCGGTGTGTTAGATTGCGGTTGGAGTGTGCTTATGGAGTGTGGGATATGAAGTAGGCTAATCAATCCCTGCTGCTTCATTCTCAGGTTCTTCTTATATCAGGTCCCTGCCCTCAGGCAGCCTTCAGCTTTCCAAAAGCCAATTCCATACAAATAAAAATTGCGACCTGCAGCTAGAGGGTGAAGCTGAGTTTCCCCCTTGTGATTAATCTCTTCTTGGGTGGCTTTCAGAAAAAAAAATAAGAAAGAAAAAAAGGAAAGGGGAAAGGAAAAAAAAAAAAGAAAGAAAAACCATGCATGCCGCAGCTCTGTGAAAGAGTTTTCCTATTGAATGAGCCCAGTGCTCTGGAGCTAGCTTATCAAATGAAAGAATTCATTTTTTTTAACAGTGCCTCGTGTTGACATTGAGAAAATGAGCTATCAAACACTATGATTAAACTTCAGCTGCCATAATTGTCGTCCGAACAACTGCATGGTGGAACTGAAAAGCATTTTTTTTAACCAGCTCTATATGGTTCACCAGTAATACTCAGTTTAAAAGGTTGTTGCTGCTAGCAAGAGAAACAAGGCTTGAAATTAACTTTTTCCAATCCATAGACAAAATTAAACATAGGTATTTGAGTCACATAAACAACAGGTAAATCAGATGTGCTTTAAATTTCATTTTTAGTAATTTTATCTGCGAAGGGGTAACTCCAGGGTATTGAAATACTTGCATGTTTTCTTGTTTAACTGAATCTGACTGGATAGGTCCTACCTTTTAATTTGGGAAAGACGTACAAAAAGAACTACAGGGAGGGGTAGCTTAAATTAAACTCAATTTGGTGCAAGTGGGGGAAGATGGAGGGCAATCTAAGATATGTGGAATATTTTCCCTGCAGTTTAAAGGTCTGATATAAGCAGGGAACAACCTAAATCAAAATTGCCACGCTGCATGCAGTTTCTGCTCAGTCTCCTTTCTGATCTGGACTAGTGCATTCATTTGCTTGAGGCTTACAGGGATATTGAGTACTAAACATTCTATGTTAATTCTTGGCAACTTTTTTACATACATCCTCCAGAGACTGTGGCTCATCAAGGAACCTGGAGAAGTCCTTCAGGGACTGAAGGTTAGAGGCAGGATATCTCAGGAAGGTGACACCTCTGGTGACAGCAGCCCTCTGGCCAAATGTAATTCTTTGGGAAATGCGCTGTTGCACAATTAAATCTCTGCTTAAGATTGTTGAAAAAAAAATTTTAAAAATCAAACCTTACAGGCCATACAGTGCAGTGAACATGAAGGAAATAATGATGGGGAATAATCGTGGGCCGAGTTAGGAATATAAACAGCTTAAACTGGAATATTTCCTTATCCCTTTCCTGAGGTTGCTTGGAATGAGTCTCTGCACTCGCTTCCACGTCCTGCGTGGGGAGAGGGTCAGGTTGTAAACCAGGATGCAGATGAAGCTGAGAATGTGGCCACTGCCGGGAAGGCAGAGCCCCAGCCCCTGTCACCAGCGCTGCCCACCACTAGATGTCCACCCCGGCCCCGCTGGACCATCGCCGCCCTCAGCATCTCCCTCCAACTCGCTTCTCCCATCAAATTGATGTTGCATTATTTTTCGAACATAAATGCTCGCTCTGCCCCCCCACCTCTCCTCCTTTTCAGCCTACTCTACCTACTCAAGCAGGTATTTTTTGCGAAGTCAATTATATAACCAGATCATCGTTCTGTTCCCTGAACATATGCGAATAACATTTTGAAATAACAATAACATTTTCATTATTTTTAGTCTCACACACTCTGAGCTTGGCTTTATCCCTTTCCAAGAGTAAAGCTTATAATGTCTCGGACTTGCTCAGGACATTCAGGGGTTGAAGCTATTGCTTGCAAACCGATTTCATGATCTGAGCAGAGCAGCTGAAGGAGCAGTGAGGTGCGAGATGACTTAGACATGGGTAAGAGTTAGGACAGCTTCCAGAAAAACAAGTTTAGCAACAGATTGGATGTTGCTGATGAAAAATAACACAGGTCTGCAAATCTGTGGAATGGTATTTGCTCCTTAAAAAAAACCCAACTAATTTCTACATATAAAACTAAGAAAACCAAAGTCATTCAGATCTGTTACTTCCATGACACCTTCAACAGCTCCTTTAGCAACCTAGTTCTGGATTGTTCCCACCTGCTGGACTGCACACACTAGGTTATTATTATAGGGTTACTTATGCATGCTGAGCTGCATTCCCATGTTTGCTATTTGTAGGGTCACTCAGACATGCTGTCTGGATTATGACTACTTTCAAGCATCCTGAGCTGCTGGAAATGATTCATTTATCTGAAGCAACAGCAAAGATATTTGTCTGACAAACAAAGATATGAAAAAGGTACTCTAAGCCAAATTTTGGGCCAAGCTACAGAGGCATTGGGCAACACATTATTCATTCATCATAAGCTTTGCAATAGGAGAATGGCAAACTTATAATCAATTAAGAAAACAAAGTCTGACACTGCAATACTCTTAGCTTAAGGAAACCCAATAAAATATCACAGCTTGTTCAAAATGGTTATTTTGAAATCTCAGTATAAATAAGGGACATAAACATAGATCCTTTCTTCTAGGGTTTGGGTGAACTGTCTGATCTATTTTCCTCTGTGCAGAAACCTAAATTAACTTTTAAGATGAATCTTTCATAAAAGAACTTTCTTATTCCACATTTCCTTTGTTTAAAATGTTTTGATTTAAAGAGTCCAATCTATTGTTCCTGTAATAAACGTAACATTTACAAAGAGATGAACCTACTATGGTCACCTTTAGAAAAGGAGACATTTTTGATCTTACTCTCAGGAAATATTACTGAGTGTCATGACAAGTGAATTTCAGGCAGTATTGGAGATGGGAGTAAACATGAAGATGGTGCACCAGCAGGTTGTTCTGATTTTAGGTTGCTCTTTGACTAGAAGGAAAATGTGAAGTTTGGACTAGCTAGTGAAGACCAGAGGAGCCCCTGGCCCCTCTGCACTTGGAAACTGTTCCTGAGGACATCAGCCTTCCAGGCTTTTCTCTAGGTGACGGAAGTGCAGGGCTTCAACTTGCACACATCGTGCTAAAACAGCAATAAAACTGTGACAAACTGACAAAAACAGGTCAATTCACAGCTCAGGCTGACACCACTTTTTGAGCCCATATTGGTCGATTACCAATCAAATTTCAGCTACAGGAGAGAGAGTAAGCAAAAGAGGCAGCACTGAGACACATCAAGATATGGCAATCATGGCTTACTTAGGGACTCAGGAAATTCCACCTCTTCTACTCTGTTTTTTGGCAGCCCTCACCAATGCACGAATGTGTGTGATCCATAGCTGCTGGGAGAAACCCCTGGAGACAGCCACAAATCAGGCTTCTTACTGACCCACCAAACAAGATGGAAACAAGACTGCAGAGGAGATCCCAGGCAGATCATGTGAGACTGCGAATCCCAGGACCAGGTTTTTGACATAACTGGGCTGTGGAAGGTCCCCTGTTCACAGACTCCCCAGGAGCAGGTCAGAGTAAGGACTATTAAGATATTCCCATGCACATCAGTGCCTGATGATCTCTCACATATGGGGCTGCTTTGCTTTGCCATCCTTTCCAACAATCCCAAAGGAAGATACATTCGTACAACACAGTACTCTGTTTTTAAGATGGCACATTCATCCACTGATGCCTCTTTTCTCAGTATGTTCACACTTTGGTTGAATTAATACTTTACAGTAAAAAACGGAGCTAATCATACCATTGCTGCATGAGAATAGCTGTGACTGACAACCTTTCTGAAAACATAAGTCCATGACTCAGTGCACACAACACAATTTGTGAAGGGCAAAATGAAAACTGCCTGGAAAATAACATCAAAGTAGGAGAGGAAAAATAATACAGAGGCTAAGAGTGTAACAGAAAGGCAAAAAACTTGCTAAACTCCCAAACGTCTTCTACTCTCCTGCTACAGGTTGTTCAGAGGAAAGAAGGATTTCACAGTATCACAGTATTGGCAATGTTGGAAGAGACCTTGGAGATCATCAAGTCCAACCTGTAATCCAACACCAACCCTTCACACAGAATCACAAAATTGCTAAGGTTGGAAAAGACCATAGAGATCGAGTCCAACCTATTACCTAACCTAACCTACTACCAACCTATTATCTAATACACCATCCCATTATCTAGACCATGTCACTAAGTTCATCATCCAATCTTTTCTTAAACACCTCCAGGGACTGCGATTCCACCACCTCCTTGGGCAGTCCATTCCACTGAGAAATCACTCTTTCTGTGAAAAAGTTCTTCCTAATATCTAGTCTAAGCCTCCCGTGGTGCAGCCTAAGACCATGTCCTCTTGTTCTGTCACTGGCAGCCTGAGAGAAGAGATCGACCCTCACCTGACTACAACTTCCTTTCAGGCAGTTGTAGAGACCAACTCTCACTCTCCAAGCCTCCTCTTTTCCAGACTGTACAATCACAACTCCCTCAGTCACTCCCCACAGGGCTTGTTCTCCAGATCCTTCACCATCCTCATCGCCCTTCTCTGGACATGTTCAAGCAACTCAACATCTTTCTTAAACTGAGGGGCCCAGAACTGGACACAGTACTCAAGATGTGGCCATACCTTAGGATTCTACATATTCACATTCAGATTTAAGTAAATTTTCTATCATTTTTACTTTTAATGAATTTTTTCCCTGTTGCCTCCAATTACTTTTATTCATAAAGTAACTTGTCTCCTTTTGCATTATGTTTGCATAATGTCCAGTCCTGTTTAATATCTTTATTGATGATATTGATGATGGGATTGAGTCCATCATGAGCAAATTTGCAGATGACACCGAGCTTGGAGCATGTATTGATCTGTTCAAGGGTAGGAAGGCCCTGCAGAGGGATTTGGATAGATTGGAGAGATGGGCAGACTCCAACAGGATGCATTTTAACAAGTCTAAATGTCGGGTTCTGCATTTTGGTTATAACAACCCCAAACAGAGCTATAGGCTGGGGATGAAGTGCTTAGAGAGTGAGCAGGTGGAAAGGGACTTTGGGGTATTAGTGGACAACAAACTCAACATGAGCCGGCAGTGTGCCCAGGCAGCCAAGAGGGCCAACTGCATCCTGGCCTGCATCAAGAATGGTGTGGCCAGCAGGGCAAGGGAAATTAACCTTCCCCTGTAGTCAATGCTGGTTAGGCTGCATCTTGAGTACTGTGTTCAGTTATGGGCCCCTCAATTTAAGAAAGATGTCGAGGTGCTGGACCAAGTTCAGAGAAGGGCAACAAAGATGATAAAGGGGCTGGAAGATAAGCCCTATGAGGAGTGGCTTAGGGAGCTGGGTCTGTTTTGTCTGGAAAAGAGGAGGCTCAGGGGTGATCTTATCGCTGTCTATAACTACCTAAAAGGGGGTTGTAGACAGGCTAGGGTTGGTCTTTTCTCTCTGGCCATTGGAGATAGAATGAGAGGTCATGTTCTTAAGCTCCAGCAAGGAAGGTTTAGATTTGACATTAGGAAAACGTTTTTCACTGTAAGAGTAATCCAGCATTGGAATGCATTGCTCATGGAGGTGGTTGAATCGCTGTCCCTGGAGGTGTTTAAGGGTAGACTGGATGAGGTGTTGAGGGTCATGATACAAATGTTATAGCTGTTAGGTTTTAGTTGGATTATAGGTTGGACTTGATGATCTTCAAGGTCTTTTCCAGCCTTATCAACACTGTGATACACTGTGATACTGTGATTATCAGAATGTACTGTCTGTCATGGCCTTATGAGCTCGTCTTTCTCATAATTGTAGGAGTGAGGGTTGGACCTTGGCATACAGGACCCACACTGAATCTCTGAGTCCAGTCTGAGTACTGCAGTCAAACATGTCACAAACTATGGCTGCTGTTATGAAATAATAACAAGTAAATGCAAGGAGTCTTTTGCCTTTGCAAGGGAAAATTATAACAAAAATTAAGCTACTCCCCTCAATTAAACAATGACTAAAACATATAGTAGCTTCCTTCATACAAGCCCAAGGTGAAGTTCAGAAAAGTAGCTTGTTTAATCCAAGGAACAAGAATTACTTATCCTTCTTCCCTGACTCATGCAATCAACTCAATCATCAAACCTCTTTTCACAAGGAACAAGAGTTTGGGGATGATTGTGGGAAATAAATCTTTGTATTGTTTAACCTGACTTCTATATGAAGTATCTGCACTGGGAGCAATAATGGTGAAAAACAGGGTTAACCACTTTCCCACCAAGCTTTCAGTGATGCTTATGCTGGCGTTCCTATCTCAATACTAAGCAAAAATCATCTCAGCTTACAAAGAAAAGAGATAATCAGCACTTACATTGTCTTCTATCCCTTTAAGGAGGTGGAGTCATTGTCTTAATAGGACAGTCCAAGGTCTGGGAGAGAGAGCCTGCAAAGTACCTGAAATAAAATATATGGAAAGTTCTCAGAAAGGCAGTTCAGGCTGCTTGCTGTCACCAGAGACTTCTAGAGTTCCAGAGACTGGGCACAGAATGAGTAACCAACAGACAACTCCTTCAAGAGAAAGTAGAGACATGGATGGAGACATCAAGAGCCAGACATACAATTGGTTCAGTAATATTTACTCTCTCAGTTCTGGGAATGAATTGTGTTTACAAATAGTCCTTTCTATGATACTTGGCAGGTACAAACGTGAGTCAGTTTTATCTCATAGCTAAACAAATAACTGAAACAGAGAAAAGTACTAAAGACATAGGTCTAAGCACTCTGACAGTGTATTTAATTGCTATACTGGTTTTACATAATTTACAATATACTGGTTTTAACATAATTGTATCTATTTACGTGAGCTGCTGTGTCTACTTGTTCTTGTCCAATTGGTTTTCCATGGTCAGGGGCCTATTAGGCTTTCATTATAATTGCATTTGGTAGCATTGCCAACTCTTAATGCTGCCTGACGCTTCCCAGCAGTTCCAGTTGCTTTTAATTTTGCCAAATATGACCAACTCAGGCTGGAATGGTACCTTGGATATGTACCACTTTGTTGAAATTGTCACCAAACACAAGTGCCCCTTCTAAGGATTAAATTAAAGAAAAATACAAGTCTCTGCCTTTGTTCAATGCATATATATATATACATATGTAATTTTTATTTCCCACAATATACTTCTCTTTGGTTTCTACCACCTAATTGCAGTGGTACACTCTTTCCACTACAGAAATTTTGCAATTTAACAGAAGGAGAAAAGGAGGAGATGTCCCACTGTTAGGAATATGGGCCTTGCTACCCACTGAAGAGGATTATGTATTGATCTTCTTCTTATCAATTCTCCTCACACTGGAAGAAGTCTGTGTCTTATCTTTCCAGTTGGGCTGGATTCCCTCTCTTTTGATCACTGGAGGGAAACCTAAACATATCTACGGGGTGGGACAAGAGCATCTGGTCCAGGTTTGTTGAGGACTGTGCAATAAAGAACATTTCAACAGGAGCAGGGTGTCAGGTTAGGGCCCTCAGCAGATTATTCATCACCAGTGATTCACTAAGCTGTTTTAATTGACAGAAATTACAATATCCCTGTTAAAAAATCCTTGTGATGGGTTATGTTACTATGTAGGGGCATTTCTTCATCTTTGCAAAAATGTTCTACAGTTTCTATTTGTCTGACTTTCTTTTCAAGGGGAGAGGGTAAAATCAAGCAGCCTGCTAAAACAGATATTATAACAAACTATTATTCTATTAAGTAATTAGAAAGATTATTAGAGATAATGATTACTTTGCGATTCTATCTAGAGAAATAATACTCAAGGCCTGTCAGCCTTGAGTGGACCTTGATGGTGGCTCTTTCAAGTTCAGAGTAACGCTGGCAGACATGTGCCTTGCTGGTGACAGAAATCTGACCAGCTTTTTAATTAGGACCAAAAAAATCCACTTTAGTACAGTGGTGAGTGTCCCTGCCTCTCATACAGGAGACTGAGGGTTAGATTCCCGTCAGGGAGGCAGTGGTGACGTTTAAGAGTTGGACTCGATGATCCTTGTGGATCCCTTCCAACTCAGAATACAGTTATACCCTGTAATTTGCGAGGAACGGGTCATGCCATGGGCCTCGCAAAAAGCCAAACTCGCAAAGAAGCGCAGGTCATTAATATACATGTGGGCCACGCCCATTGCTCCACCCTCCGGAGCGCTGGGGACACTTTTCTGCTTCTCCCCTCAGGCTCCCTCTGCCCAGGGGAGAAAAGGGAACCATTTCTGAGCCCACTCTGACTCAGGAGACCTCCCCCACCCCCAAGGATCTGTGGGCTTCTCCAGGCTGCTGCAACCGCGCTCCCACAGCCCAAACCCCGCGCCACTTCCTGCCCCCCCGCCCCCGGTGATCATGCCCGCGGGGCTGCGAGTACGATCACCGGGGTGGGGGAAGCAGCGCGAGGTTTGGGCTGTGGGAGCGCAGTTGCAGCAGCCCGGAGAAGCACACAGGGTGGTGGTGGGGGGGTAGGTGGTGTCAGGTCAGTATCGGAGTTTCTTTCCCTTTAACATCCACCGGTCCTGGGAGAGGCAGCACTGCCCGCATGGTACCAGAGGACAGAGACAGCTGGGACTGGGACATGGTACCGCCATTATGAGGCCCATCCCCGCAGAGCGGGGTGAGTCCCACCCCACAAGCACTGCCCCTCGGCAGAGCAGAGGCACTGTGCATGCACCGGCCCGGGAACCTCGCAAACGGCTGAATCAATATTGTGAGAAATTTTCCTCACAAATGGGTGGGGTCATAATGGAGGGGTCGCAATGCAGCGGGGATTCACTGTATTCTGTGACTCTTATCAGTGGTGCAAACTGACACAGCCCCACTGGTGCAATGTTTCAGGCGGATTTCAAAAAGTGCCAGTTCCTATCCCTTAATCCCAGTTGGGCTGTGCTTACATCCACTGAAGATATGGCAGTTTAGTTTAAAACATGCAAGAAGCATTATTTTTGGGCAGTAGTTCCCTTTCACTTTGGGCATTAAAAAAAAAAAAAGTTCTCAAAACCCTCAAAAGGTAAAAGGAAACAGAAGGTTGAAGCAAAGTTACTTAATTCAGTGATATTAGAGTTGGACATAGTTATAAAAGAAAAATCCAAAAAGGCTTGAATGGAATTTAAGGTAAACACATTGATTAAGATATACATAGTTAACATGGGAATCTAAAATTCCCTGGAGACGTTATGAGTTTGAAGCCACTAAAGCTGCACTAAGCACAGGAAACAGAATCAGAACTGACACACAACTCAAAATCATTTGAATTATCTCTTTCACTTGTATTAGCTAGAAAAACAGTAAACAGTCAATGGAATATAAGAAGTATAGCCAGGCAACATCAATGGGCAGCAGACAAAGGCTGGGTCATACAGTATACTGAGAAGAGAGCTTGACCTTTGGAATTGAAATATAGGCATTTTAAGCTCCAGTGGAATGTATCAGAATGGCCTTTTTCAACTTAAATGCATAAAAGGTCAAGGAGAGGTCATATTTGGCTTTGGGTTCATCAGCGCAGAGCATATCCCAGCCCTTTCTTTATTCATTCTCATTTAAAAAAGAGTTTTCGAACCTCTCTGCCATGGCATAAATATTCATTCTCTAGGGCCAGATTTTCAGTTGGTGTAAAACAGGATAACTACATTGAAAAAAAGGAACCTCTGCCAATTTATACCATTTCAGAATCTGGCCATCCTGTTCACATTCTTTTAAGATTCAGAAATGGCAATTTTAAAACTTTTCCTGGAGCAAATGCTTCCAACAATAATGATGCATGTTGAAATTTGAGACTTTGACATTTAAATTGTCTGGGGTTTTCTTTGAAAGGCATGGCAGGAGGCATCCTCCAGAAGAGCCAAGAAGAGAGTAAATACTGCAACAATCTAGTTTACTGCTTCTCTATGTGTTCACCCTTCAATAGCAGTTTTATGTCTTTTTCAATATTCCCATATTTCTTTTTAGACAGGAAAGAACTTTTCTGTTCCCTTTTAAATTGCTTTGAAAATGGAGAAAAATTCTAAAAAGACCACTCACAAATGTCATTGGCACATTAACAGAGCAAGGAGAGACCCAGTAGATCCAACAGGACTCTGCATCCATAGCAGAACACTATTCTGACTCTTGTACCAAAGCTGCTAATTACCTGGAAACTAGATGAATACAGGGTGATCATCCAAAGTCAAACCAGTGGCCATTTTAAAGAAATGAGCACCCACAGTTACATAATTTGAATATCACTCCTTTCTAAAGAAGGTATGTATTTCACATCCTACTTTCTCAGTGTACTAAGAAAATTTCTAATATATTGGTAAAGAAAAAGTATCTCTCTTTTTTAGGATAGAGAATCTATTTGAAGAAATAATATAATACCAAACTTCTGCTGCCCTGAATAACTATTCTTATCCTAAAATAGGTGAAAACAGTTTTCTTTCTTCTTATTTTCATTCTGAAGATTTTGGATTACACTATTCAACAATTTTCAGAGACTCTTGGGAAAAACACAGCCCACCCCAGGTGGCATAGGTTTTCATGTGGCATTTCTTACTCTTTATCTAATTTCACTTCTGTCCCTCAGCATGCAGGAAAATCAACACAAAACTGTCAATATTTCTCCATATTGAGAGTCAATTCCAAGAGAGAATCTAATTTTATATTTTATTTCATTTGTCAGTAATATGCTTATCCTTAAATGAACATTTTAGACACAGATTCCAAATTATGCATTCATTGGAAAGATTAACTCTGATTAACAAATTCATGCTAAACAACTGTGTTTAATTGGATTTTTGTAAGTAGCTAAATGTGAATGCTTTTCAGTTCTTCTATGTGGAAAACAAAACAAAAACTAATTTTAAAATATTTAATGAGGAACAAACTCTGTGTTGCTGACCTATCTTCGTTGGTTATGAACCCTTCTTCCCTGCATTCCTCTGCATGCAAAGTTCCCCTAATCTAGTCCTAATAATGGTTAAAGTTATCTGTCTAATCAAATTAATTAGCACTGGTGAACGGAGACATAATCATAATAGAAAGTAAATGCCAGTTTTACGAAATGAAAACGCCATATGTGCAGTAATTAGTGAACCACACGCACTTTTTATAAATCATATTTATTAGTTCGTAAACAAATCAAAGCCTAAATGAAATGAACGTTACCATTAACAAACATCAATGAGTAAACAGATACAACTCCTGGTCCTACTGGGTGCATTGCGCAAGGATAGGGAAGGGTACCCCCCTCTTCTCAAAGTTCCCTTAGAGGTACTCAAGGCTTTTTACAGAGTCCTGTGTCATCTTCTTTAAGTCACAGCATGGATGTATTATTTGATCTAGGGAAGCTGCATTTTGATAATATGGGCTGTTCTTGACTGGAGACCAGATGGTCATAAATTAGGATATTCAGGTTATATCCATGATGAAAAATGTAGTACTAATAAGTACGCTAATAGTGTTCTACAGCAGACCAGGTTTCACCAGAAATTTAATGTGGATTTAGTCACCTTGCATAAATGCTGATATAGTACAAACTATATTTAATGGCAACCCCCTCCCCCCCAACCAAAAATTGCTAAAATGCAGGAGCATGTTTGGATTTAAAACTCAAATCTTCTTCCTTTAACTGATGGTGGCCAGGTCATTCTTTCAAGGCAATTATAAGAAAAGACAAAAAAAAGGATTTGCAATGAGAACATTTTTTGTAGGTTATATATTCTCCTAAAAACTCACCTTGAAGGAGTTTCAATTACACATCGATTGCTTCTTTCTCACTAAGCAGCTCAGTATCTGGCTGATAACACCTATCCAGCAGAGGCACACTTTCAGCTGCCTTCAAACTCAACATACAAAGGGATATTTTACACCTCAGACACACAGGTTAGATATATAGTATTGGAGAAACTAAAAGCTTAAATATAAAGTATTGGAATCTTGGTCTGAAAAATCTGACTCCATACTCACAGGAAGACTTAGTTAAAATTAAGACAGTTTATAATAAATACCATGTATCATTACATATCTTATCACAGTTTTCACAGCTTTTCTTTCTCACAGGAAATACCGATATGTAGCAGAAAAATGATAAACCAAGATATTTTTTGAGGTACAAAAACTACTTCATTCCTCTAGCTGTTAAAATAGTCTAATGGCTGAGACCTCTTCTTTAGATTAAGTGCTCTTCAATTTAATAGATCCTGGCTATTTCCACGCTTTGGGCAGAAGACAGATTTCCCCTCTACAGTTTTGCTTAAAACACTGCAGAACTTGGTCTTTTGGTTTCTTGAACCCTTTTGCTCTTGACAAAATGGAGCTGTTGACTTCCACAGCTTCTGCAGACCAGACCAGATCATGAATTTTCCTGCATCTGCAGATACAGAGATTTGAGTCTAAACTTAGTCGTATTCTTCTTGTCCACGTGATTGTATATCTGGTTAAGCAGTGTCTAGAAATGGGCTGTGCACATTCTGCTCTGAGGCCATGACACGATAAATGCTCAAATCTTTACCTTTTGGGGTGACAACACAGCGTGAACTTGGGAAGCAGAAGTACAAACCAACTTTTCTGTAAGTGGCAAGTTGTACTATTACTATTCCCTTTGGTGCTCATTTGGAAAACATTAATTAGAGTGGGTATTTAATGTGACTCTCCTGTATTTTGTACACGAATAGCTCAAACTAATCTCACCCCGCCCCAGCAATTCCAATGTATGCTGTAACAATGTCTGAAACATTAACAGTGAATTAATTATAATTGTGCAGTGGCGCCTGGCCACTTTGCTTTCCGTCTAGTTTATCTTTATTTTAGACTAAAGAAAACAACAATGAAAGAACAAACTCACAATAAAATCTGTGCAAGAGATAGAAAGCAGAGTATCCCTGTTTTGCTTCCCCTCTTGGCCATACCCCCCATCTGGGTGGGAAACATGCTTTTTACATTTAAAAGTACAATGCTGAGAAAACAGACTCAAAGCTGCAAACATGCAGTGCATTTAAATTTGATCCTTTTTTTGTTTGTTTATATTCCTGTGCTTTTTTGGATTGGACAGGAAGTTTAAGCACTGCAATACAGAAACAAAGGCCATTTTCATTGTATATTTGGCCTGGCCAAGACTAAGAGGTAGTACCAATATTGTGAAACAGCCTGAACAGGAAGCTTTTTTCCCATACTAGCTGAAATGAAACCATATAATCATCTGAATACTTGTTAATTTTCCAAAAATCTCACCAACCCCACATGGTCCAAAATAGTTACTCAAGATTCAAAAAAATCTCAACAACCACCTACATAAAATTGCTTTTAATATTATTACAGTAAACCCTTGCATATCGCTGAGGCCGGGTCTGGAAACCTGCCATGAACAGTGAAATCCGCAAAGTAGCAATAAATAGGGTAAACATGGATTAGATTTAATTTTTCGATTACGACCATGCCTGTTCTCAAACTTTAGGGAAGGGGGATGTTAAAGAAGCTAAACAAAAGGCAGAATTCCTCAACACAGAGTTATTGGGTGGAGGTGGAGGACTCCTTTTGTCTTGTGACTGGAGAGCTAATGGTCCTTGATGGGTCATTTGGCCCCGATGGCTAAGCAGGGGGTAGGTGTGGAATGTTCTTTTTGGCTTTTTTTTACCTTATTACCATTGTGTTACTCTTTGTTCTTTTATATAAATATATATCTACCTAGATCTCTGTGCGTATAAATAATTGTTGCTTCCTTTTTCTACCTGTTTTGAGTGAAAGCCTCTTTGATTCAAAGGGTACAGTAAAGTAGATAAGGAGGTGGGTTTTTTTCCTTTCAACACCAGAAAGGTTCCCAACTTTCCTGGAATGGCGGGGGAACCCACATGATGCACTGAAGCCACAAATAATGAAGCGTGAAGTAGAGAGGGATCACTGTATGTTTAAAAATCATGAAAACACAACAGCTTTCTTCCTTTAGTTCCTGTCTTCTGAGCTCCTTGGGCACTGTTATTTATTCACATTTTCAAGCAAAAGCTCTCTCTTGTTTCTAGGACATAGAGAACTGTAACCCTTCCCCAAAGTCCGTTAAAGCCCTGAGGAAAAAAAATTACAACAGGTTCACCACTGCAAAGTGCATCAACACGTCTCAGCTTGGGTTGACTTCTGTGGTTGTCAGAAAGACCATATGAGACAGACTGAAGGGTCTTACAATTACAGATTGCTTTACCAATCTGGGGTGGGAATTTTACAGTGATACCAGCAGCCCCTAAAGCTAGTCTTACCTGTGTGGGAAGAACACACTCTAAAAACCGCCCATTTTTCTCTCTTAAATAGGTGGTTTGATTCTGTTTGTCATGGAGCAGAGCAGTAACAGGAAGAGGAGGGAAGATGTATGATCGGTCAGCGAAAAGGAGGAGTAGGGAACTTCTGTGAAGAACGCAGAAACAAAGTCACTCATAAATACCTATGGGTTCCAGCCTGTCAAGGCTTCCCCAGCATTCAAGTGCTATCAGCAATTTGTTTTACTGTTTCAGGAGAGTAGTTTTAGTGTCATCTCTGTGCAGAAGGTCTAAAGAAATTTTAACTACAGTTGTGTCTTCTATAACACGGACCCACGGTCTTAATTGGGATCCGCGTAGCCCTATTTCTGCATTGAATGGCGGCCACACCGCCGCCGCCCATGCCGCCTCCGCTGCTGCCACCCCTGCCACTGTCCCCCGCGCCACCACCGCCACCCGTGCTGCTGCTGCAGGTTGCACATTCGCAGTTGCATAACGGGTCTCCTACATTGCTAAAAAATCATACCGCTAAGATCTGAAGCCGCAATATGGGGGGCGCGAAGCGCAAGAGAGCCTACTGTACCACTGGAAGATACCTGACTTTATAACAGCCTGATTAGTGACTACAAGAGGCACTGAAAAGACCCGTGTAGATTTAAATAGCCATTAACTGTTCGACTAACTAAATGGGGTTTATGGCTGCTTTGCATTAAAGCTGGTAGATATCAGCGATCTGACCCCAGCATTGTAAACAGCAAGACCGAGCTTTAATTTGCTTATTCTTTGAAGACTGGCCTTTTAGCATTCTAATAAAGCAGGAGACTAATCTACACAGGATAAACTACAGTATGTTTTAAGTAATTAAACTACATGGTTAAACAGTCATTACTGTAGGAGGACAAAGACCAAAAAGCTTAGTTCATACTAAATATTTCTCTTAAGTGATGTTGCTTTCCCCTCCTAATTTGGTTTTCTTACAACAAACTTTGCCTTCTCAATTATTCCCTGATTACTGCTAGAGTGCCAACATAATTTAGTATTTGGGGCTGGTACACACAGGCTGGCAAAAACCTGACTCAAGCAAGTTTTGCTGCAGATTGGAGATTCAGCTTATTGCACAGAAAGCAGTTTTCTATACAAAAACTATTAAATTATATGAAAAGTAATTAAAAGCATCTATTAAGAATGTGAAATACAAATAATTTTATATTAGCCAGAAAACTTATTCTGACATACTAAAATGGGTGCTTAGAAGAAACTGTGATGTGGGTTGCCACTTATTCTGAGCTCTAAAATACTGCCAAGTGGTGTCTAAATGTATCATTTGATGCAGTATTTATAGGAAAATAATTTACTCCTACAATTTAAATTAGCGTAATACACTGTCATTATGTTCATTTGTACAAAGATCTCCAGAAGTGCCACTGCTATGCTGACAGTTAAATTTAATTCTTCAAACAAACTTGTCTTTTTATGTGTGTGGAAAGATACAACCTGATACACTCTAGACCCCAGCTTTTCCATGCCAGAAGAAAGGACGCCACCACTATGAGTTTCCCCCATGCTTTGACACATTTTCATGAAATAATTCATTTTTACTGTGAAATTCTAACCACTTAACACATATAATGGATCTATGGCAGGAATTTCTGTTTTACATATGGTTATGCTCCTTTTCCTATGGAGAGTCATTGAGGAAGGCTGCATTCCTTCGTAGTGCAGAGCTACAGCCAAAGAACAGCAGAGGCATTTCTCACTGGTCTTTGGCAGGATCCAGCAAAGCAGTTACCCATTACCTTATATGCAGTTGCTTAAATAGGTTATGAATGAGATTTTTATGGAAAACAAGAATAAGAAAAAACTTTAATTGATCTAGCCTTACTACTCCTTGGGAAGTTGCTGCTATTAGTCTCTAGAATCTGATTCTGCATGTTGTTATCTGCTTATCACATTGCTGCCACTGACACACAATCCTAAGGAGAAAGATGCACAAATGAAAATTCTGGATTACTTCGTGTCAAAACAAGAGCAGCCTCTCTTAGAATGTGTATACATACGCATGCAACATTGAGAGACAAAGAGCTGCTGTTGGAACAAGCAGGGCACCAGTTGCCTTCTGGCAACTGAAGCCTTTGCTAAGGTTCTGCTCAACAAAAGACGTTCCCTAGTTATCTTTGAAAACAAAAAAACTTGCAAAAAGAAAGAATTCACAAGATCAAGGAATTCATGAAAACAACATTTTTTTTAACACCCTCCATCTGTACCAGAAGTCAAAATAGCAAGAGCCTGATACATACACAAAACCAGGAGGGTTACAAAACAAAAAATGAATGCACTGAAGGATTGGTCCTGCAACATATGGTATCACATAATTTAAGGATTAATTATAGAAGAGTTTAAGGATTTATTATCAACCCACATATAAAAGGGACAAGGAAACTTTCCCTGAAGTTCTTAATAGTTGATGTGTCTGAAGGTAAGGTTTCTGGAGCCTCAGGAATTAAGAAATTACTCAAGGAGGAAATACATAAAAAGTATACCCGCATCTTCTTGTGGGAGAACAAATGCTGGGAACTGTGGAGCTCACCTGTGGTGAGAAGAAAGGAAAAAGAAGAAGTAGCATCTTTGCTTTTTAAGACAAATGTACAATTTTTCAAGTGCAAGATTACACATAGCCCTGTGGTCTAATATACTGATTGCATGACAACATCTTGTCCCAAGAAGACCTTGGGAACAGACTGAACTTCAAAAGGTAGATTATTCTTCAGAACCTTTCACGAAGACATCAACAGATATGTGTTATGCACTGTCCTCCATCCACAATCAACTCAAAGGATCATGTCAACACAAGGGCTCTTTTCTGGGAAAGCACCTTCTCTGATGCCCATTAAAACACAAGAAGCAAGAGGAGGTAGCTGGTATGTACTCCTTGGTAACATGATGTGTCCAAGTAGGGAGATGAAAATTAGGGGTACAAATGA
Source organism: Pitta sordida (assembly GCA_013390025.1). NCBI lineage: Eukaryota > Metazoa > Chordata > Aves > Passeriformes > Pittidae > Pitta > Pitta sordida. Next base: position 646,351 of record WEKX01019752.1, read on the forward strand.
CCCAAGGAAAGGACTGTTGTCTTTAGCAGCTCCAGCAGAACTGAGGGGTATAGCTGACAAAATATATTCTGGGTATCAAGAAATTTTGTGTCTTCATCAAACAAAAGAAATATTCCATTGCATCCAGCCAGAGCAATAATTTCAGATGAGTTACACCAAACACATGCTGATAAGCCAGTTGAATAGTTTTGATTCAAAGATACTGTAAATACGCTCTTTACACCTCGGTTTCTTTCTGCACCTACCTGTACCTGTAGTCTTGCCTCCATATTCGTGGGTTATGGGTCTTATGGAGGTCCCGTAAATTGCCCAATCCTCAAGCATGAATATGCACATAGGCTACGCTCATCTCCCTACCCCCTACCGCCCTGGAGCACTGGAGAGCATTTTCAGCACCTGCCCACAGCCTCTCACAGCACAGGGGAGCAAAGGGAACTGTTTCTGAGCCCTCTCTGACCCAGAGAGACCCCTAGAGAGCCCCTGGGCTTCCCTTCGGCCACACTGTCTCTCTCACTGCCACTGCCGCTGGGCCACTGGCGCAGCACATGATTGCATTGCTGCCGCAGTGGGGAAACTCATCCTGGGGCTGCGGCAGGGCAGGGGCTCGGCAGTCTCTGCTCACAATCTGCAGGCACACCCTGGAAAGGTGCTGGTGGGGACAAACGCTTGAGAGCACCACGTGCCGGAACACCCTGGTCCTGGCACAAGCAGGCAAGCAGGGCAGAGAGGGAAGGGGAGGCTAACTTATGCTGCAGTCCCTGTGGAGGAGGCTGCAGCGCTGCAGGAGCGCTTTCCCTGAGGCTACATATATCACCAGGTGCGCAAGGCGCGCAGCCCCCAGGAGCATAGAGCGCTTAGCGCTTGGATTCTGCCGCAGTTAGCACACCTATTGACATCGCCTCCCCCACCTGTAGCCATGGAAACAGTAACACAGGCACACACACAGAGGCAGTCCCTGCTCACAGTCCGCAGGCGCTCCACAGAAAGGTGCTGGTGGGGACAAAAGCTTGAGAGCACCTCACGCCAGGACATCCCACTCCTGGCATGAGTGGGAGTGTACACCACGTGTTATAAACCTTCCTGCCACGTAACCTCCGCAACACTCATAGGAGAGCTAACTGTGGCTGTGCCCCATGGGAGCATGCTCCACGAATAGCCAATTAATTTTTGCTGAGAAATATTCCACGAAGACGCGAATTAGTAGGTGCAAGTATGCAAGGTATTACTGTATATGTATTCCTGATTTTTATTACATGATCATGCTTGTTTGGAAAAAAAGGTTAAACTCGCTGGGTTTAACCTCTCCTGCTATAGCTGTGTTACAAGATGTTGGAAGAAAATGAAGCTATTAAAAGGATAAAATCCCTTATACAGCCCATCAAGGGAACAATCCAAATAGTAGATTAGGATCCAAGTCCTAATCTACCCTTACTCAAGCATGGTAGCAGCAGGCAAAGTCTCCATCTACATCCCTTGAAAATCATAATCAATTGTATTAAAATATAGTTTAGAAACACATATGCTTGATCACATGAAGAACTTAGCAGCCCAAACTCATTTGTATTTTTAGGCAAGATATGATGGTAAATCTTCCATCCAGAAGAGTAATGTGTTAACCTACTCTGCCACCTAATCCCTAAGAGTCTCATTTTGATTGTACAAAAATAATTTAGGGAACCTAACAGTTTAAAACTGTCTTTTCTGGTGCCTAAGTGCTTCATTTTAATAGATATTAGCTGTTAAAAGATACTCATTTTAACTATGACATTTACAGCTTCAACCAGTCTATCACAGAGCACAGTGCATCACTTAGCAGGATAGTACTGTTTAAAAAATAATCTACCTGCTTTAATGTAGATTGGAGTGTATTATTTGATATTGAATTAGATCATTTTAACCCTTCAGCATTTTCCAGGAGCATGAATACATTTCAGACCCTTTTAGTTCAACACTGAACTAAAAGATTCTTCTACACAATCAGAATATTCCCTTATGTCTACCCTTCCATTTAAATTAATTTCCATTAATTCCTTTTAATTTATTGAGACTCACAACATTGCTACAAAATGTTTAGAAGCTACCATTTGTCTGTTTGAGGTTGCCAGCTACAAACATTTGAGATGGCTGGAATAACTCCCACTGTTTTGAAGCAGACCAAAGAATGAGGCTTTTTCATATCACAGAGAAGACTCCCATGAATTTTCAAGCGACTGGGTTGAGACACAGGTGACTGAACCAAAGCAACATGCTGCCACATGACATCATAAACCTGCTGAGAGATCCCAGATGTACAAATTCCTGTGTATCTGTAACCACAGCCTTACCCTTCTTTTGAAACAAAATCATGAGACAGCAGATGATGAAGAAAATGTCAACAGTTCATATAAACATGCACTGAAAATCTAAGAAGCTGGTTTCTCCTTTGTTGCTAAAGGGAGAAGAACTGCCACGCTAGATCAAACAGCAAATCCAATTAACACAGTATCCTCTCTCTCATAGTGGCCACTTCTTAGGAAATGATACAAGAATTATGTTATGCCATCTCAGTTTCTTAAAACCAAAAATTTAAACACCTTTCTGAGCCAGACCTTGAATCCAGACCAAAGTACCTTTAAACAACCCTGAAGGCTTTTCTGGTCTATCTCCATTACTGCTCAAAATGGAGGGTTAGGAAATGGAATGAGGGCATAAAACCTTGCCTTATATGGAAGAAAGTAGTGACTGGAGGTCATCTCCTGACTCCATAGTATCCATAGGGATAGACACTGTCTCTCTGGGAGCAATAGTGGAAGGTGTTGTGCTCCTGTGCAAGCCTGTGACTCTCCATTTCCAACTGAATTCTTGCAGTCAGGCGAGCTGCTGCCATCCCCAGTGGCAGAAGCCAAGTCCAGTGGGAGACTTCAAGCAAGCCTGTGAGTGCTGATAGGTTGTTCTTGCATGCAAGCCCAATGCCACCCACACACTGAAGCAGGTTGCTGCTGACTGGAGGCATCTCACATTACTTCAAAGCAGCAGAGCTTGTCACTATGAGCAGGTATGTCGGGCAGACATTTGGCAATAATGTGTCCATATGGACCTGTCTGAAATAAAGGAAAGGCAGCATGCAGGGCCACATGCGCTCTGCTGACTTCTCTTGCATCCCTTTGAGATGGGTGATGAAAACTAGAGAGCTCCTGAAACATGCGTATGCCGCCACTTTATGCAGCGGAATAAATATTTTCTCTTCTGTTTTCTCTCTTTGCTTAATAATTCGGAAAATTCTCCTTGCTTTCCCAGCTGCTGCTGAGCAATAAGTAGCTATTTTTAGAGAGCTAATCACTGCAACTCCACAATATTTCTTCTGAGTTGTAAAAACTCATTTGCCCTTGCTTAATCTTAGGCAGTTTGCTGTGTAGCTATTGCCATGGCTCCTATTTCCCAGTGAACGTTACTTTGAGTATATTGCCATTGAATTTATCTGCCGCTTTAGTTTTCCAGCAATAGGAATGCCCCAGTCATTATGCAATAGGGCATCCTTCCGCAGCTTCTGGCAGGCTATTTTGTATTTGACTATGGTGTTAATATTTTGCTGCATTGCTTAGGACATGGGAGAAAGACAGGTCTCCGGATGGGGGCCATTCTTTTCAGATGTAAAGTTATATAAAGGTGCCTGCAGTTTTTTAATATTGCATGTCATGTCTGAACTACCTTATGAGGAAAGCAGCATAAACAGTGGTTTAAATACAGGTGTCTGAAAACTATTAGAGGAACAGGTAAAACGAGTCTTCTATTGTTCTGTCTAGCACATTGCACTTCTCCAGAGGTTATCACACTTTTGCAGAAGAGCAACAGATAGTAAGCAAGACCACAGAGCACATCAGATCTATTATTCCATAGTAACGGGAAGTTAATAAAATCATTTTGCAGATACAGAACTAAAAAGAGATTTAAGTCATCCTTTTGTCCTGAAAATGGTGTAACACTGTGTACATGATTCAGGTTTAGAACATGGGTACCAAAACATGTGAAAAGATAATTTTTCAGGGCCAGTTCAGGAAATAATGTCTTGTTATAGGAAGGAGTATATGCTTCATTTTATCAGTTGGTCAATCATCTCTGCTTTTCTGAATAACAATAGATTTAAGTTTCTCATGTAGCCTCCTGAATTAGAAGTTGAAAAGCCAATTAAGTTCAATTTACTTGGTCTAAGGCTACTTACCTGAAACAAGATACTGATATATGTGCATACAGTAAATGACATCTTGAGCATCTGCAGAGTAAAATGCTGGCCTGCCAATAGGGTACAATTAAGACAAAAAGAACTTGGAGATACTTTTTCCTTTGGCAGACCATGCACAAATAAATAGGAAATGGACTTAGATTTCCACCAGAAGGACAAGTATAGCACCAGCTAACACATCTATTAGTATTTACTGTGTTTTAGCAAGCTTGGAGCTCTCTGTAAGAGGTGCTGGACAGTTATGGGTGAAGCTGGGTCAAAGAGGTAGACAGAGTAGACAGAGAATGCTGAAGAGTTGCTCACAGGAGCTACTGTTCCCTTTGTGAATGGGAATAAATCACCCAAATGGAGCCAGCAGGATGACAACAAAACTAGGGAGAAAAGAACATGTAAACAGAAGGGAAATTAAAACATTCTGTGCAATGTATCATCATAGAGTTCTGTGCATGTGTGTGTTTGTGATAATGTTATGTATAAAGTTTCAAGTAATAGATATAAAAGTTGTTGCATAAATAAAGCTGGATTATAATTAAAGGAAATTTGTACTATCAAAAATAGTGTGTGCTACAGAAGTGTCTGGGACACCACTGCAGGTGTATTAAACCACTGACAAAATGCCAGATGTTGGATTAATAACTTTTTACATACAGGATGTGGTGGTTGGGTTGCTGTCCTGACGGGCTGATACCAGACAACACAATTTGAATGTCCCTGTACTTTTTCAGGGCAAGATGCACATCCAAGACTGAGATCTCAGAGGGTTTCTGAAGTTTTTACATTCAGGCTATGCAATTTCCACTCCTGTACAAGATGGAATATCCAGAGTACACAACTGACAAATATAACCCTCTTGATAGCCTGCAACATGCCAAACCCCAGAAAACTTAAGGTTAATATCAGATTATGTAACTTCTACTTTTGTTTCCCATTTTGGTTTTTGCAAGAGAAAGAAAACCAAAAGAGCTGGCAGCTGACCACAAAGGATGTCTATACATATATCTCTAAGAGAGCAGAATGGGGACAGGTCATTTCACCCATCTAGCCAGCAGACTTGAAATCTCAACCTTACAGGGAGTGATTTGGGGTCAATCACTCTGCCGTGTGTCTTCTTGCCGTTTGTCTACTTAGGTAACAAGACATTAACACAAACAAGTCCCCAGGCTGATGATTTTTTTTATGAACTCCACAAAGTAACGTGTGATTTTCCTCCAAAAATCAACTAATGACTTAGTGATTTCACTTCCTTTCACAGGGACTTCTTACATGAGAAGCAAAAGCCACTCAGCTATAGAAATGTGTCTCACTACTGTGCTAGGACCACTTTCTACTGAAAACACACCAAAACTTTTCTTTTAACATTATCTGACAGTGAGACCAGGGTTGCCTTCCACCATAGTCCTTGATGCGGTGAACTTTTTGCCACTGGCACTTAGTAACAGATTTTCTGTGAGCAAAAGCCACCATCACCCAGATATGTGTGAATCTGCAACACAGTTTCAAATTCCTTAACATTAGTGTCCACAGTGCTGTTGATTTTGTCCCTCCAGTTACGACACTGAGGTTGGTAATGTGGTCATTCCTGCAGAACTCATATCCGATTAGCCGAAAGAACAGATGTGCTGCTTCTAAAATTTGCATTACCTATTTCCACCCCTGAGAATTATACCATCAGCTCACCAATTACTCATGGAGATTTGAGTTTGAACTCCAGACCCAAATCTTTTTACAAGCACTACCTTCAGCAAATCAGTACTACACTCTGCAAAAATGCCACTAAACTGGAGTTGGAGAAAACATCTGTCTCTGATGTGTGCCATTGTGGTGCTTTATGTCAGTTTGCATCAGTCAAGCTTGCAGTTTAGCTCTGTTTCAGAGTTTTTTTACATGCATCAAAAGGTTTGTCATTTTTCTGTGATTTAGGTAAAGGTAGGTTAGGTAATAAAATTCTGTGGGCTGGCAAGCACTGAAGCAAACCTCAGCTTTTAGCTTTATGTTCCCAGATGCCTACATTTCCAGTGGGTAGCCTGTCATATGTTTAAAGGAAATGAATGCTAATGAAATAGAAAGTGGTGAAAAGCTGCTATAATGGTAGAAAGTTGCTAGGCTAATAGAACAGGTTCTGATAGAAGCAATTGATAGAGCTTTCCTAGAGCTCTGAAAAAGTAATTACTTAAATATTTATATGAGCAAAGACTGGAGAACTGGGGATGGAAACAGGGTATCCATTTGCAAGACTGCTGTAGAAGTGATCTTCTGGAGGTTATCTAGTGCACACTCTCACTGCCTTGCAAGCTCCAGCGGAAAACTCTTCCTCTATTCCCTAACTCAGAAACAAGCTTGCTGCTGAGCAACACTTCTGTATTGCGTTAGGGACAGAGTAATAGATTTTGAACTATGTGCCTTCAATGGAAATCCTTCTTTCCCCCCCGCTGGAAGGCAGAAGTATTATGTCTGCTTCAGCCCAGAACTGTCATCACACAGGAACTGACCCCAGACTTTTCAGAAAATTCATAGATTCCATCAGCTTTTTTTTATTAAAATGTCACATTCTTCCACTCTTAAACATTTCACTAAATGCAAGAGCCACAGGAGGCAGTAAGTTGGCCTCGGCAAATCCAAGACAGGATTAAAACCCTAGAGCCTGTTCAAATCAACAGAACTGTTCTCATTTCACTGAGGAGATGGTAGTAGGGAGGGGAAATTGCAGTTATTTTGCCAGTGCTTTTCCTAATGATTTTTTTTAATTGAAAACTTGAAATCTGACTCATTTTCCTAACTGACACATACGTGAACATATGGTTAAGAGAGAGTCAACTTTCCAATCAACCCTGCAGGTCTCCAGAGGTCTGCCACCTTCAGCCAGTAGTTTTTGGAGGATGATATTTCATTAGTGGATCAAATCCAGGATTGAACTTGAATCCAGCTGGCACACATGAGGCCCTCAAACTGACAAGCTGTTCCTTGGAGCATTAGCAATTCTTTCCTCTCCTGCCCTAGCTTTGAAACCACACACTGGCAGTGTGATGGACTGTTTCATCATAGTACATATTTCACAATGATGTTATAACACCCGCATTTCTAAATGGGCGTACATGGAGCTCCAGGAAATTTTGCATCAAAGCTCAGTCTGAGCAGTTATTGATAAGCATCTCCGTGAATTAGTCAGGCCCTCTTGTCCTCTGAGAGCAGGGAGCTCAGATACACTGCTCAAACCTCTCCTGTCTCACTCAGTGGCCTGGCTGAACCCCTCTCACTCCCCCAGCAAATATGAGCTCTATCCCTTCCCTCAGCTCCTTGACCAGCTTCATATTGAAAAGCCACTGTGGTCTGGTGCTGAAGTTCATATGCACATACTGTCCCAGGCTGCTAATAGCTGTAACCTTCCTCCCTTCTTATACACTCCTCAAGTGCTCATGTATGATTAAGCAGATCTCATGTTCAGGAGAGAGATAGTTCTTACTGCTTGTGTATCTCCACACCACTACCTTCAGTGAGAAATCAAACAGACTAAAGAAAAAAAAATCTGCTTTTCCCACACATTTAGTTTACAAACCACAGAAATCCTTGATTTTAAGTACAACAGTATTAAACAATTGTACAAAGAACCAGGCTGGTCCTCAAGCTGCCATACTCTGTGTGTATCAACTACAAAGAAAGGCTTATTCTAACAGAAAGTGACCCATTTGATGCTTGTAGCTTTTTTTGCCTTAAAATGATGGGACTTTTTGCACACTGATAAATAAAATGCTGAACTAGAGCTGTCACTCATGATGTGGTTGCTTTTGTCCAGTGCAAACTGCCTTCTAGGTCAGCATCTGCCTTCACACTCAGAAAGCAATTCACACAAATACTGGATTGTGCACTCATAGTGAAGAAGCATTTCATGGACTTTGAAAGTTAAGACAGAGCTTCAGGGTTTCAGTTTGGGTCCAAAATTTATGATGTTTTCTGTGCATCACAGTGCAGGGGTGTGTAAGCCAGTCTTAATGGAAAAGCTTTGGTGGCATTCTAGTTAGCTTTGATTTAAAGCTTAATTTAGGTCCTGAAAAGGGTTAGTGCATCTTTACAGCCATCTTGTAATTCTCCAAGAGTCCTGCCACGAAGTTAGCCAAGCCCACATTTCAACACGGCAGGGTCACTTTCAGATCAAAGAGGTACTCAGACAACAACCAAAATCCACTGAGAAAAGTCTTACACCTTGTCCAAAAATCTACTAAAAAAGAAGGCAGGCAATTCACATTACTATTCAAGTGCATTCAAAGGAGATGTAATGAAATAATATATGTCGTATATACATACATATATATATATAGTCACTCATGATGTTAAATGAAAACTGAAACTCTAGGTTGAAAGTAGATCTAACTAAATATTTAAAACTCAATATTAGAACTGAGAGAATAATTGGCAGCAAATAATTCATCTGTGAATTTAGCCCTTTTTTTTTTTTGCTTTTGGAGTGTCTGCATACAGATTGCCATTTCCTCAGATTTGATCATTACTTTAAATGAGTCTCAATTTTATAGTGTAATTCTTTCCCTGCATAAACTGATGGTGAGGAGTCTCCAGTGCTTTCTTGACACTTTGTATCAGAAGTCTGATGTGTGGATATTGGCTGCAAGCAGCTGCACACGTAACAAGGTACAGCTCTGACCCAGAGTTTGTTGTGCGTGTCCTGTTTAAAAATTGGAGCGTGCCAGCCCAGCACTTAGTTTTTACAAGCAGTAGTGTGGGTGGAAGCTGACCACTAAAATATCAGGAAAAAGCAAACAACAAGCATAAAGTATTGCAGAAAGATGCTCAGTTTTAAATATTAACAGATCCTCAACAATAACAGAAAGAGTTGAAGAGGGTTTTTTGCCTCTCCTTAGTATAAGCATCTCCAATAATAGCTCTTAATTAATTCAAAGTAGAGGATACAATTTACTGGAATCAATACCAAAACACAAGTACTATTGCAGCTGGAGTAAGTAAGCCCATGTACCAGTACAGGCTGGGGGCCAAAGGGATAGAAATCCGCTCTGCAGACAAAGCAGCTGAGCACCCATGGACAGCACATCGAGAGGAGGGAGCGGTGTCCCTGCAGCCAGCTCAGCCAGTTGCCCACAGGGTTGCACCTGCAGTCAAGGCAGCCATACACTGGCCTGTGTCAGCAGGGACATGGCCAGCAGGACAGGGGAGGGGATGATTCTCCCTCCTTTCAGCACTGATAAGGCTGTCCCTGGAGTGTGGTGGTCAGTTCTGGGTTCCCCTGCACAGAAAATAAAGACACTGACATACTGGAGCAAGTAAAGCAGAGGCCACCTGTAGGACCAGAGAGCTGGGAAAACAGAAGGTGAGGAGCAGCTGAAGCAGTAGGGTTTGCTCAGTTCAGAGAAGAGAAAGGGAAAAGTAGATGTTATTTCTCTACTGCAACCTAATAAGAAGGCACAAAAAATGCAGCCAGACTCTTCCTGGAGCTGCACGGTGATGAGACAAAAGGCTATAGACACAAATTACAACTTGGGAAAATTATGATTGGATATTAAGACAAGCTTTGTCACTGAAAAACAGGAGCAGTTTGTGCAGAAGTTCTGTGGAGTGTCTGTCCTTGGAGACAGTAAAAACCCAACTGGACACATCTCTGATGAACCTGCTCTAATCAGACATATTCTGTGTAGGAGGGAAGACTGTATGACCTTTGGAGGTCCCTTCCAACCTACACACATCTACCATTCCCTGATACCCTAATAATAATTTTTGCAGTCCTTGGAGGAAGTCCAAAATATTTTTACACCCTCGATCTGTACTTCTCTAAGAATATAAAGATTTTTATAGTGATCTCTGCCTACGAAGATATTTGGAATGTTAAAATTCCTGCAAAGCCAGATCAGTGGCAAAATGAAGGCAACAAAACCAAAGGTGCAGAATTCCTTAATGGTCAGGTTCTCTGTGAGCATATCTCAGCTCAACACGACTGACTTACAATCACCCTGATTTACACCAGTAGAGAGTTCTGCATTGAATCTTAAGGCTGCATAAATGAATGTGTTTCACAGTTAACATAACTTTATATAGAGTACAGCTGATTTAAAGACACCAAAAAAGTACTGTCTTTCTTGCTGTTGTACTATAGTAGGAACCTATGTGTGCCTCTTGTCATCTCTGACTTGAATTATTATTGTGTCTGAGTCAGAATTATTAGGTACTGAAATAAACTTCAGCTTTTAACGACTAAATGTCATGCAAGAGGATGCTGGACTTGAAAGCCAGCTGAAAAGCCCTGGGCTGTTTGAGAATTCAGATTCAAATTATTCAGTTATCTGTACTTCTCTTAGATATCTATAAATATCTACACTCCACAGGGTGCACATGCAATTTCTGATGGTTTACCAGACTGAAGCCACCTCCTCAACTGTAGGTTAGAGTTGTAACTCCTTGGTATCGATGAAAAGGCAAGGGACTTAGTTATGAAGGTCATTTTTCAACTGAACAGTTAACTGCAGGGCACCAAAGAATGAGTTTAGCTCTCTTTTGTCTCACAAATTTTGCAATCAAATAATATAAACATGAACAAAGCCATTAAGGAGTCCTCTCCCTGCTGAATGCTCTGGAAAAAAAATTTAACTGACTTCACAAGGTAAAATATTAGAACATTTTCATTAACACAAAATGTTCTTTTTAATTAGGATTTTGCAAGCTAAGTCTCCTAAGGAATGAAGGAATAGAATTAAAAAAATTATTTGTTTTTTTTGTCTCACTTAGAAGAACAAATGTAACTTTTTGCAAAATATATTCTCTTTGTAATTGGAGACTTGCTAATTAACTATTTCATTGCTTGAGTTTTCATCAGCCTATAAAAATGCATTGCTATGATCTGATTGCTCACCTAACTAGTCCTCGAGAACTCCTTAAGAATACAGCCAGTGCAGACCATGGCGAGACACATGTAGTAGGCAGTGGTACAGGCAATTTACTCCTACACAAAGCAGACGCAGAACAGGTCCAGGGGATTCCCGTTGTAAGAAGCAGTTACAGGCCACAGATGCTAATGAACATAGGAACTCATTTATTGGGGAGACCCATGTAACCACAGCACGCCCCTGGCACCACAGGGTGTACTGCGTCATGAGGTACCTGAGATTGCCATGGTGTGGCTGCTTTGCCAGCATCTGTGCTGGGCTCACGCTCTGGAAGGCACCAAGGAGAGGAAATATCGTTTTTACAGGGATATGAAGGAAGGCTCCCGTGTGACAAGAGACAGCAGACACAGAGCCAACACACAGTGGCTGTGCCACACAAAAACTACCTGATATCACATGACCAGTAGTAGCATGACAGACCACGAGCAAACATGAATAAATTAACCCAGTGGAATGCTTCGCATCTGGACACAGCTGGCAGGACCTGGTCACAAGAGAGGAAGTGTGGAGAGTATCATCAGTTGGTGCTCACTCTCCAAATGCACAGCAACTGCAAAAATCTCTGCACTGAAGCCAAGATGAACAGATCAATCCACAGGTGTGGCATAGCACTGCACCAGGTCATCCTACAGGCACCAGAGATGTATGCTCAGTGCCACCACCTGCCAAGGAACAACTTGGGTGAGTGTAACACCTTCCCCAACAATTCCAGCCCTAACAACCTCAGACAAGTCTCTCTGTCCATGATATGTTGATTCTCAGCAGGCTGACTCCCAAGAAATACCAGGTCACTTCTGAGTCTCCTCTTCTCCAGGCTGAACAACCCTAGTTCCCCCAGTTGTTCCTCATAGGGCTTGTTCTCCAGTCCTTTCACCATCCTTGTTGCCCTTCTCTGGACCCTCTCAAGCAGTCCAAAATCTTTCTTAAACTGAGTAGCCCAGAACTGGACACAGTACTCAAGATGTGATCTGACCAGCACCGAGTACAGGGGAAGGATAACTTCCTTAGTCCGACTGACCACACTGTTCCTAATACAGGCCAGGATGCCATTGGCCCTCTTAGCTATCTGGGCACACTGCTGGCTCATATGAAGTTTCCTGTCAATCATTACTCCTAAATCCCTCTCCATTTCACCACTTTCCAGCCACTCATCTCCCAGCCGACAGTGATTCTCAGCGACATAGTCTAGATGGTCAGATGCTTGGATGGATGGAGTGTGGTGCCCATGGTTCCACACTTGTGGGCCTGATCCCTGGGTGGGCGTTTGCTTGGGAGTTAGACTAGATGATTCTGTGGGTCCCTTCCAACTCAGAATAACCTGTGAACTTGTGAAACAGACACTGATGGGAAACACCACCCTAAAATACCAACAGAAAAACATAAGCTTTTCATGAGTTTTCAGTGACAGGAAAAAAGTAGTCTAAAGCTGGCAGACTTTTTAGATCACTGTGTAACAGGGATGAGATGTGGCTTTTGACCTGGTCTGGCTCCCTTGCTGTAGCAGCTTTAGAAACCTTTTATATGGAATAATATGACCACATTACTACATGCAATGCCAGAAAAGGCTATAAAACCAGTTGCCAGACGACACCATTAATCAGGGAAATGGACTTGATCCACAGAGATAGGGAGCTTGAGCAGATGGACTAAGACAGAATACTGTGATATAAAAGACAGGTCAAAGCAAAGTTGTGGGAAAGGGCTTGAACATTTGCAGAATTAGTAACATCTGCTTTTTTTCTAAAAGAAAACATTAGCAAGCTGTAAAAGAATGATGTGCAGCTAATACCTGGGTAGTTGCTTGTTACTGCATACTGCTTATAGACATCAGCCCAACTCTACACTCTCACACCTGTAACACTCACTGTATTTTTTCTATGCATTAAAATCTCAGTGGCAACCATCTAGAATAAGATATGGAGAAAATTGGGTTTGTAACACTAGGATAACATCTCCATTAATGCCCATCATAACCAAATGAGGTGTGTTTTAATCTTTCTGCTCTTTGGTGAGAAATGTCCAAGTTAGTTTACTAAGCATGGAAGGACTCAGGCACTCATGTTCAGCAAAGCAGTTCAAGTGGTAAGAAGGCAGTGACCCTTTCCTAAGTGAGTCATCGTAGGCACTATATACGAGGGGGAGGGAAAAACACCAAAAAGTATAGTAATCCCTCAAATATCGCAGGGGGACATGTCTAGAAGCATGCCAGATAAGTGAAATCCACGACATAGCAGTAAATAGGGTAAACATGGATTAGATTTCATTCTTCAATAACGACCATGCCTGTTCTCAAGCTCTGAGGAAGGGAGATGTTAAACCAACTAAACAAAAGGCAGAATTCCTCAACAAGAGTTGTTGGGCGGAGGTGGAGGACTCTTTCCGTCTTTTGGGTGGAGAGATAATGGCTCTTGATGGGCCATTTGGCCCCTGATGGCTGTGCAAGGGCAGGTGTGGAGTGTTCTTTTTAGCTTTTTTGGGTTTTCTTTTCTCCTTGTTACTGTTATGTTACTGTTTGGGTTTTTT
>WEKX01019752.1:660145-681797 GCA_013390025.1 Pitta sordida
TAGATAAGTAGATAAGGAGCAATTTTTCCTTTCCACTCTAGGAAGGTTCCCATCTTCGCTGGAATGTATTGTTCTAATCTAGGACAAGCTGGTAAAGCGGGGAAAAAAACCCGTGATGTATTGAAGCCGTGAAAAATAGAGCACGAAGTAATGAGGGATCACTGTATTATAAACAGAATACTGGAAAGCAAAGGTATAGTCAAGGCAAAGGTTATGATAAAACAGAGACTTTGGTCAGAGGTCTTAATCTGTTTACACAGCAGGAGGTTTTCAACAAACTGCATTGCAAGATTAGAAATGAATTAGCAGATTCTGAAAAACCGACATTGAAGTCCAGGATCAGAGAGCAAACGCGCACAGCATTTGTACCAAGTACCCAGTACTAAAAGAAAAATATAAATGTTATTTGATGTCATAGTGGCCACATACTAATATAGGTCAGAATAGAATAGTTCCACTTAGAAAAGATCTAAAATGATCATCTAGTCCAACTCTCCCTGTACAGCACAGTAAGACATGAAGTTGTGGGATGAGAAGGCCCATATAAGGTCTGTCTGAAATAGAAAACACAGATGTCTTCAAAGCGTAAAAATTATCAAATAAACAAAATGCAGTAGATATTAAAGAACTTCAGAAGATGTTTTAATAGATTGGAATGATTTAAGGATATACTATGCATACTAGTATTCAGGCAAAAGTACATGCACATGCCTAAGCGTTCATTAGACAATTAGAAAAGATGTTAAAAATGAACTTTCCTGGAAGATAAAGCCAGATCACTTTCAGTGCTTGCAGATATCATCTATTTAAGAGTGCAACCACTTAAATAAGTGACTAAAGATTCATATCTGGAAGATGGTAATACTGAGTGCAGTCCTAGAAAAAGCAATTACAATAGTTTCCTGCAGACTAGAAGACTGGGTAAATCCCAATGCTAGAATTAAGTTTAGAAAAAGTTATCTGCAGGTATTATTACAGACAGGTTTTATTCTGGACATCCACTGTTTTACACAATCATCTTCGGAACAGAAACAACTGAAAATGTCTCGCATAAGGCACTGTGAATGTGATCATGTTATCCCAGATACGACTTTTTTTACCTATTCGTCTCATGCCATTCTTGGGCCAGGAAAAGATACACAAAATAGACTTGGGAGAAGTTTTGCCCCATTGCTTTTGCAACACCAATGGACAGCTATATGAATATGAATAGCTATATGAGCAGTTGAAACTGGCCTCAGTGGATCTTTACATCAGAAAATCTGCTCCAGGTACCATCAGGCGAGAAGAATCTGTCCCACGTGCAGAATTCAGGCAGCTCTGGGATGCTGGAAAGGCAGCTGGAGAAAGCAGTGCACCAGTCTTATGCTATAGGTGCTCCTGGGTGACAGAGGGTATACCTCTCCGTTTTCTTTCATTCTGTCCTTTATGTACTTTTGTGCATGTGCTGGTGGCTGGGTGCTTTTCAAAAAATACAAATACCTCTCCCCAGAGAGCACACTGCCCATAGCACAGCACAGCACGTTGCTGGCTGCAGAATCCTTTTTGTATTCCCTGTGCACTGGGCAGGGATTTTTTCATTTCATGCATCATCCATAACTTGCCGCAGCAATTCCAAAAATCTCTACCATGCTCACATGAATACGAATAATTTAAATTCACATTTTTGCTTTTGAAAATTTATCATCATAGAAGTCGGGCTCATAAAGCAACTGTATTTCTGAAAGTTCTCACAGAATAATCAAGTGGTGGCACTGCCCAACAAAACAGCCTAATCACATTGGTATCATACAGGCACTTTGAGCTATGACTCCATAGCTCAAAGGAGGGTCAGGTACAGACATAAATCTGTCACCAGCATTCATGTTCACTCTACTGTTTTTTCTTTGATGCTGCTTTATTTAGACTAATAATTTAAAAAAGGGGGCTGTTACTCAGGGTACAGGCACGTGTTTTTTCTTCGCCAGTGGGCAATACCAAATGTTTCAGAAGCACTTACACGAAATGTTGCTATGGCCATCTATTGAAGAGTTGGCCTGGAGTAGATATTACTCCTTAGACCCAAGTAGTGTCCTCTGGGCTTTGGCCAGATATTGCATTTCTTAAATATAATTGTGAATACAGTCTTCCCTGACCTCAGACAAACTATTAGCTTTCAGAAAAAGCAAAGTAAATTAAAACTCTGCCATAAGCAATGAGTTCTACAGTTTCTCAATTTTAAATGCATTGGCCTTTGAGGACCCAACATCCTTTTCATTTCCTACCACAGAACCACGTCAAGACTCTGCACCTGCCACTGTCCTTACAACTACCCCATAGCACAGTTCTTGCACAAGGAGAATTAGGTCTGTGTTTCGCAGTATAAAATATTTTTGGTGACTGAGATGACTTCCTTTCCCAGCACCTGTATCTGTATTACATTCAACTGAGTACTTCTACACCCAACAATGCTTACATGAAAAAAAGGGAGACGCTAGAAAAGAACAGAAGAGAAGAAATGCATTGCAGTGGTTTTCTTGTTGAGCTTGCACCTCACAGAGGGCCTGCTTGAGATTCCAGAAACTGGGTATACATTCTCCTCAAAATATGCTAAAGAAGTTTGTCCAAACAGTTAAACCAATATTTTTAACTATGTACATATGGATCATTGAAGACAACTGCCCCAAGTTTTTCATCCAAGCAACAAAGTTTCCATTGGAGAAAAAGATATGCACTTCAGAGCTCTTCATGAAAGACAGACAACATTATTAGGACTTTCCTGACTTAAAACTTAAATCAAGTTTGAACCCTGTTATGTCCTTCTTCTGTAGTGGCATGAAAAATACCTGATCCATTCTTTCTAATACCAACGTGCTGATGGAAGTGGTGGGGTATCCTTGGGTATCCTTCCAGCCTCCCATGTGGTGTACCCCAAAGGACTTTGTCACAAAGCACACAGTAACTGCTGCCAGCTAGGCATCAATGCTGCCTGCTGCCTCAAGGAGTTTTATCTAAAAATAGAAGCCGCTTAAGAAAAATGACCACTTCTTTAGAAGAACAGTCAGTTTCTCTCTGAATCAATTTAAGCCTGAGCACATCAATGAGATAGAGCTTGACCTAAAGAGCTCCACAGAAATCAAGACCTAAGGTAAAGGAGTGCCAGTAATATGGAAGAAGATAAGGAGACTATGGGCATGATCCAAAGGCCACTAGGTCAGTGTCAAGCTTTAATGTTGATGTAAATGGGCTTTGGAACAGGCCATGCTGGAGAAAAGAGCACTCCTTATTATAAAAATAAGCGGCCATTAGAAACGGACAAGAAGTTACAGGAAATTTTTTGCAGGCAAAACTTCCTTCCATTTTTCAGCATCTCAGCAAAGGACTGGGGCATAAATGAGCAGGCACCAGGTTGCCACCTCATCCCAGTGGGTGTCCAGAGATCAGAAGCACAGTTTCCACAGCAAAGACACAGCTGCCCTCTCTGGTGCAGGTGAGTCCATGCTTCACTTAGCATGGCTGGGCACCCAGTTGGCAGCACTACCCACTTGAATTGCTGCATACACCCACTTTGCATGGGTGGACTGCAGGAATCCATTCCTGGCCCACCAAAGAGTGGTGATGGTTCAAACAATGAGAGGAGCTGGGTAGCGTTACCAAACACAACCCACAACTGTCACCCAACCCACCCTACCCCACACCTGCTGTTTGCCAGCAGGTGGAAAGTCACGTTTTGACTCAGGTATAATCATCCCTAAGTAGGGGAGAGAATGCAAATGCTTACTTTTTGGTGGTAGGCAAAAAATAGAATCCTAATTCTCACCCTCTCTGGCCCATGCTGAATATTCCTCAGTGAAGCTGTTAAATTGATAAGGTTATTCATTGACAAGATATGAAAGAGCAAATGTTCTGTAATTGAATACCATATGCTTTGCCACAAAGAAAAATAACACAATTCTCTCAGAGATAAAATAAAGGATATACCAAGAGAGTATTGTTAAACTAGCTTGCTGCACTAAAACAATGAGGAGAGAGTGAATATGCAAGTCACCCTGTTGGCTACAATATGCATTGGCTCGTTAGGGAAATGTGCACACACAGACATGTGTGAAGGAAACTGGAGATCACAAAACCTGCTGAACAGCATGGACTGTGGGCACAGCTTACAGACACTGCTGCTGAAATGAAGGAGTTGAAGATGGGACAGAAAGTATTTGTGAGCCTTGGTAACATGTGCAAGATCTGTATCCAACTGCCTTTGCAGTTGGCAACTCAGGGTTTCCTGATTTCCCTGTGCCAGCCAAGGGGCACTATTTCTCTGTGACCCTGGCAGGAATCACGGCTAGCTGTGAGAGAGCTGAGCTGTGCTCTCTGACTTGGGAGACGCCAGTTTGTCTTGAAGTGCTAGAGCAGCATTATATTGATTACTGCTTGATATTTGCAGGTCTACAAAATGTCCAAGGAGACACAGAAAAGTTTAGAGACTTTTAATTTGCCGTACCAAAGCTTTTCTGATGGTCCCAGAAGATTACACATTTATGAACAAGGGCAGCAACTATAAAAGCTTATTGTTTGCACTCAGCCAAACTTCATGGATTTTTTAAGTATGACAAAAGAGAAAATGAGTTACACAGATTTTCAATAACTTGAACACCAATCTCTGCTGTCCAAAGGGAATTACTCCAGTGTTCTTTCTTTGTCTACCTTGGCCTGGCTTTAAGGGTTTATCCTTGTAAACGACATGAGTAGTTACAGTTAACAGGCCCAAATGAAGCTGTGGGGCTGAGATCCCTCTTGTCCTGATGTGCTAGATGCTCCAGGGAGAAGACTAAAGACAGCAAGAGAAAGTTTGTCAAGGTAGACTCACTGCAGAGGAGAGGAGCAAGCACTGCACGTAGCCCTTCCCTTCGCTTCAATGACACATCAGAGGCACCAAGAGGATTCTCTCATCAGAGGGCAATGGCACAACGTGAGATTAAAGTAGCAACCCATTTTGCTTTTATGTATTCAGCTAAAGAACAAGGTCAAAGACATAAGGTCTTAAAACTTTTAATTAAGTGACAGTGGAATTATTTGCTTGCTCCTGGATTACACTGATGCAATCCAGCATGAAAGCTGCTATTTGACGATTCCCTTCATTTCTACTTCTCTTTGATTGGGGGACACAATAAATTCTTTTCAGGTACAAACTTGCTATAGCTACTGAGAGGGATGCAAGACGCTCCTAAAATCTTTCCCACTTTCTGTTTTACTGAAATGGCAGAAAGGCACTAAAGCCACTAAAAAGAAGCATTACTGTGATAAAAACCAGTGTGACTACAGCAAAGGATATTGCAAATTGGGGGCAGGGTTAGATATAAGGCAAATAAAGATATTTTCTTTTAGAATCGCATATGAGAAGTCTCATGCCACTGGAAGACAAAGAATCCTGTGCCATCCCTATTTAATTGACAATGAGTACTACTTTTTTTTTTTATATTAAGGGAAGCATGAGCATATCAGGTGGTTTTGAAGGACCCAACTGGTCCACGGCATACAGCCCTAGAAGCATCCAGCATTTGAATATATGTGGTGGAGCAGAAGCAGGCCCCACAGCCACGAAACAGGGCGTAAAATGCATGGCTGTCGTAAGAATCAAACTAAGATGTGATTAAAAAACAAACAAACAAATCCAACAACAACAAAAGAAGAGTAATGTTTTGGTTTCTGAGCTCTCTACTTTATTTGTTTTTATGCTCCTGTAAGTAAAATCAACAACTTCTTTTCCCCAATAAACTGAAATTTTGCAGACCATTAATCCATAATATGGACAAAAGCCTTCGGGTGCATGTGAAACAAAATGAAAAATGGTCAGTCTGATTCTTTCAGGAAAAACTATTACTTCACATGAGCAGTAAAGATTTAAGATTTTCCAACAAGCAGCAGTACACACGTTTCAGTGCAGACCCACAGTGACTGCACCAGCATGGTAGAGGGTAATGGCTCTGAATATCATTTATGCTCACTTAACTACCATTTAGTTAATGTTTATGCAGCATTTTGAAAATGTAAAGTGCTGTAAAGATGCCAAGTGTTATTATTATTAATAATCTAAGTGATAAATATGACTCCAAATTTTATACTTTATTCCTGTCCTTCATGTCAAAGTGCTGTTTGCATGTATAGTAAGTACCTGCAATTCAGTAAGACACTTACATTGTATGTGTTACTTAGAGTTCACGAGTTTTCCACCTTAGGGAACAAAGGACTAACTGATTTCTCGCCAAAATTACTGAGTGTGTTGCAAAGAAAAAACAAATTACAATGGAAGATTATGTTAAAATCCTGCTTTTAAAAAATACTTGCTCAGAGTTCTACTGCAACATTTAAAACCCTATTTAGCAAGTCACACAGGCCAACACATTCTAATAAAATGTTATCTTTTCTATGTATGTAAAAGAGGTCACAGAAAAGGACTTAAAGCCAGCAATATGTGAGTATGTGCTGCCTGCTATGTTCCCACTGCATCCTCTGCTACAACAGCTGAATCACAGAATTAGTAAGATTGGAAAAGACCATGGAGACCATCAAGTCCTACCTACCCTAACCTGTTGCCATCCTGCTACCAACACCCATCCTACCTATAACACACTACCCTAATATCTAGGTCATGCCACCAAGTAAATCATCCAACCTTTTCTTAAACACCTCTAGGGATGGTGACGCCACCACCTCCTTGGGCAGCCCATTCCACTGAGAGATCACCCTCTCTGTGAAAAAATTTCTCCTAATGTCAAGTCTAAATTGACATTAGGAGGAACTTTTTGAAATTGACGTCATCTCCCCTGATGCAGTTTAAGACTATGTCCACTTGTTCTATCACTTGTAGCCAGAGAGAAGAGACTGACCCCCACTTGGCTACAGCTCCCTTTCAGGTAGTTGTAGAGAGCGATAAGGTCTCCCTCATGTTTGCATTTGGATCATCCAAGCCCCCAGACCTCTGCCTTCTAACATCTTCACTTGGTCCTGAGAAGAGGCCACCAGCTACAAAGGCTGCTGTCACAGAAAGAATTATTCCCTTGATGATTTTCCTATTTGCCTAAACCACTTCTCTTTTATTTGCACCTTCAGCACAATCAAAAAGGCAGTCAGGAACCACTCCACAAGTCACTGAGTTTCCAAGGCAAGGGTCCACCATGCATGCTTGCCATCGCACTGGATTGCTCTTATTGCACTAGACCTCAGCAGAGAAAATAATTGGTGAGCCAAAGCCTTTGGTCTCTTTTATATTCACAAGTAAACCTTCTGGTGCTCTCAGACAAGTGGCTGTTATTTCAAGGAGGTGATCAGTTTGAGAAGAAGTGCTAAGTAAGGACAGAGAATTTTCATTCCATATGTTTTTCTCATGTTTGGAGCAGCCTTTGCAATTGAAGTGGCTACGCCACTGAGACTGAACATGAAGTTACCTCTCCGAGTGAAACATCTGCCATTCTCTTACCGGAAAACCAAGAGGACAAAACAGATTTCTAAAAGAAGGTCTTTTAAGTATCTTCACTCATTTCAGCAAACTGGATTTTCCGGAGTTCAGCTCCCATTCCTATGTTCTCTTGCAGAGGTTGGATGCTGAGCTCTTGGACTCTTGGTCCAGACCTTGTGACTGGGGACACAGGTAGAGAACATGTAGCTGAATCCACCCTTTGAAGGCATTCTCCAAGACTTTAAAACTGTCTTAGTTTAAAAAAAGGAAAATGAGGGGAAAAAAATCCCACAGAGATAGCCTGATCTTCTACTTGCTCACACTGGTATAAATCAAGAATAACCTCATGGACTTTGTAGGCCTTGGACAAGTACAAAACTGCTAGAAATGAAAGGTTCACATTTCCTAACTTCAGCAGTCGCCTAGCTTTCTTTAAATAGCTTCATTAATAAATACTTTTTTAAAAAAAGAAAAAGAGTGCTCTCCTCCCCCAAATACTAATTGCTAGTGCTCAGATTTAATCTTCAGCATTTATTGTGCTTCACCAAATCCCTAATAATCACCCCAGAAGACTCCTTAACATTGTTGTATAATGGGAAACAAGGGCAGGGTATTACTTTTTCATGTACAAAGATGTTTCATCAGGAGGCCAGATTTCTTCTATGCAGCTAAAGTACATAGAGCCTGACACTTTTAATTTCTTCCGTAATTGTGTCACAAGAGGGGTTTATGTCACTGTGCCTCTTTGCTGAATTCCAAGAGGCTCAATGCTATTCCCATGGTCATTGCCTCCTGCCTTTACTTTAAAATAATGAAGATTTGGGCTGAAATAAATTTGAAGATATCAAATAAGGACCCCTTGAGTTTCAGGGAAAGAAAATAAAGCAGCTTTTATTAAACTTGTTATGAGACCTTTCATGACCACTATTCTCGCTGTTCTCTTTGCTCAAAGCCTTTAGAGAATGGTCTCACTTTAGCCTAAACTCAGCTCTTTCTCAGCTCTCTAAGCCTCTGTAAAATTGAAGGACATTCACTCCAACACACATCTTTAATAACTCAGTATGATTTAAACTTTCAATCTGCATTCCTGATTTCTGTAATAATTGAAAGGAATGCATTAGCAGCAGAAAAAAAACCCCACTTTTGCTTCATAAACTTTACCGTCATTGCCTCAGATTTTCAGTAGTTCTCAATATGTAAGTTTAATGGCGTGACCCTAACAAGAAACGATCAGCAAATGAAACGAACCAGTGTGTAGCTGCTCCACACGGCTACAAGTGTCAGCTGTGGCCTGCCTGCCATTAATTTTATTGTAACTCATTTCTTCAGGTTGAGTACAGCACGATTTAATGTTCCCATTCTCCCATTCCTGTTCTGCATGACAAATTGTTTTAATAAACATAAACCGGGTAATAATAAAGTAATAATAAGCCTAGCACTCACCTTATATCACTGCAGTTAAATTCTCCCACAAGCCAGCGCTGGTTACAGTGACAATTACAGTTGGGCCAATCCGCAGCCAGGCAAGCACAATGGACAGATTTAATATCGTTTGTAAATATGATTAGTGTGCTGTCATGTTATTGCAGCCTGGTATTTACATTTCTCTCTGGGGTTATTCACTACACCAAATCAACATTAAATAGTGCTCCCTTCTCTTCCCCTTAAATCAAATATACCTTTCTTTGTGCTCCACTCAGAAGTTAATGAAGAAAATGGCATCGATTGTTAATATTCAGGGATCAATCAGTGCTTTACATACCTCTTTTTTTTTTAAACAGATGTACATCTGTCTGTATAACCCTAGAAGATTTCTTTCAAAATTCATAATCTCCCCCCTTCCTCCTCCCCCTCCACACACACCCTTTAACATCAACACTCGTCTGCTGACTCTCTTATGAAAAATGTTCAAATAATGAATGGCTGTTGTTTACAGAAGTAATTTCATGCTACATTTCCATTATTGCCTGGATTTGTTTAGCTTCTCAAGCTTCCCCATTTCCCTGCAATGAACTTTTAAGGAAATATAACCAGCTTTCACTGTTTATGCCATTATGTTTATAATAGAGGCTGCTCTCATTTGTGACATATTGCAACACTTCATAACTGTGTGCAAATAAGCATCCTTAAACTTGTTAAGGTCAATTAATCATTGTACAAAAGCTTTTTTAGCCAGGACTTTCACCAGCATAAATCCAGCCACGTAGAAGGGTAATGAAAGGGCCCTAGTGTGGACTTGGGTCCTACATGGCATAATTGTGTGCTTCAGATGTTAATAAAACCGCCTGCAGATGACACAGGTCTTTTTCTCCAAAGATATTTAGTTCTCATGGTCAGGCAGCACAGCCCAAATCAAGAAGAGACAAAAATTTGTAATGTCTTTAACGATGAATTCCCACCAACCTAAGAAAACTTTAAAGCCACCTTTTCTACAGTGAAAACAAGGAATCAAGCCATAGAACATCCTGCTGAGTTTGGACCCATGGCATTTCACTGGACAGGAATCGACACATGAAACACGCTGCAACAAGTACCTATTTTGAGACATCACAGAGGACACCATCAAAGGAGAGCGCTGCTGTCGGCAGCGTGGAGTCCTGGCTGCTCAGGCGCATGTATCATCTGACAGCGTGGAGCCCTGGCCTCCTCCCGCTGCTGTGTTAACTGCTCTGGGAGGAAGGGGTCTCTGGGGGATGGTACCGACTGCCTGAGAGCTGCCTGGCACAAACACCGATGATGGAAATGGCTCTTCTTAATTAGCACCAACCTTCTCCATACAGTCATGGCACATGCAGACTCGCTATTGCCCTTTATGCAGCTAAGAAAGGGGAAATATTCATGTAATTTATATTTATGCTTCCATTTCCAACAAAGAGCTTCTCATCTCCTACACTTTTGACTGAATCAAGACCTACGCCTGAAATTTAAGACATGCTTTAATCAGACTCAATAGGTTTTCTGGGTGCCCCAGGCTTACCAATGTCATGGTGCCTGGGTGGATGTAGAATAAGCCCGGTCTGTGTCATTGGACTTGGACTGATGTGTAAAAACAATGATAAACCCTCACAACAACCTCTATACACTGTGGTAGTAAAATTCAGTGAAATATTTAATACTGATGGAGAATTAAATTTTATACGATACTTCAGTTTTTGAGGCTGCCCGTGTGCAGGTACATAGTTTATACATTCGCTAGCATTTTACTTGCCCTTATTTTCCATGCACATTGGAGTATAAACCGATCTCCCCGTGTTAGAAATCTACCCTGTCTGAGGCCAAAACGTTCAGCGAAGACCGATACTCAGCTACCTGTAATAATTACAAAGCTGACACCTATTTTGTCATTTACTGCCAGTTAGCTTTCCCGTACTACAAGTCTGAGTTAGGAGAAGGAGAAAAAACATGATTTAAAGAAAGCATTAGCAGTCAGCCAGAGAGCATAGCTATTTTCTGGGGGATGTAGATAATCTGGAGACCAAATCAGGACTTTTTAGAGACCTATCTGTAGTTGTTACTTTATTGAAAATGATAGATTTAAGAATGTGGTTCCTACGGTCACCCAGGGGGCAGGGATCTGACTCACTGTGACATGCTGATATTATTTATTTAAAAGAGTCAAATGTCACAGCAAAATATTTCTGCTAAAATGTGTATTTACTGAATTTTCCTTTCAAAGCTCAGCAAGGTGACAGCTGGAGCGGGGTGTCTGTACATGTGTGGAAAAAAAAGAGGGGGAAGAACTGGGGTGTTACTAAACACAAGATCACAGTACTTGAAACATCCTACTGAGATCAGAAGAATTGTGAAGCATACCGAGGTGGTACTCTAGCTATTCATTAACTGCCTGTATCAGCCAGCCTGGAGATTAGAGCTTAATGCAATGGTGAAGTAAGTGTCCATATCACAGTAGCCATGGAGGAATAGCGAGATGTAATGAAACTGAATAGCTAGCCATTGAAAGTTGAAAAATATATTGATTTTTCAGTGCTTGATCACCCAGGAGGCTTTATCAGGTATGAATACTTGGGAACCATCTGCTAACTCTGTAATGGTATTTTAGGATTTGTGACAGACACCAGCAAAAATAAAACTCCGTGTTAGAAAATAACACAAAGTGAAACACGCTTCTCGGTAGTACATTCCACTGCTCCACATCTGCTTTTCTCATTTCTGCCTTTTAATTGTTTTTGAATTAGCTATAGCTAATGTGTGAATACAAATTAAAATGGTACATGGATTCAATTTCTCCCCACCTTTC
This sequence comes from Pitta sordida, assembly GCA_013390025.1. Classification (NCBI taxonomy): domain Eukaryota; kingdom Metazoa; phylum Chordata; class Aves; order Passeriformes; family Pittidae; genus Pitta; species Pitta sordida. Next base: position 671,836 of record WEKX01019752.1, read on the forward strand.
GTACCAAAGATAGCTCAGATATTTATAGTCACATTTATCTCCACATCAGATTGCATTACATATGTGGTAAAGATTTCTTTCCTCCCAAAAGGAAGTCAGCAGGACCCTGGTTATTGTATTTAGCTATTGAACCTCGTTGTCAACATTTCTTAGCATTCATTTGTGTAAGTCAAAGAACAAAACCGAACAGGAATAGGCTTGGAGGCACAATATCTACATATTGTCTGATGTAAATAACACTCCTAGACATGACTGGCATTCTCCAAACAACAATCATTGTTATTGAAATGTGCCTCTATTCCCCTTGTTTTAATACCGAGAATGATTATGAAATCTCTTTGGGTACGATAAATCAGCTGAAAGATGTAATAACATGTTTCAGCTGTTAGAATGAATGTTTGATTACAGCTCTGAGGGTTTTTTCCTCATCTTGTTTCTAGTTTAATTCTTAAACCATTCTCTGATTTAACAAAAAATATATTCCACACATCAACAGCAAATACACATTCTTGTTTACAGTGTGGGTAACTGAGCAGGAATTGAGTCGCATTTTAACAATGCAGGGAAAATATTTTTCTACTACAGTTTTTGTTAAGATACTAAGTTAAACTGTAATTTGAAATTATATTTGGTAAACACTTAACTTTAGCATCTAAGTAAAAATAAAAAAGATTAAAAGGTGGTGGGTGGGGAGGAAAGAGAGGAAAGGAAACTTTGGTCAGACCATGTTTGATTTTCAGACATACACACAAAAATCCCTCTCTCCTCTGCTACCTCCCTCCGTAATTCTGCAAGCATCTCTTCAAGCAAGAGGTTATAGAATTAATTTGCCCCAAAATGGTGAAGTGTAAGTGGAGGAAAATTATTTTCCCCTGACTTTACACTGTAGCGTCAACACAAAAAAGATGAAGGAAGTGAGACCACACCACACAGTGGCAGCGAGAGCGAGGCAGCTGGACAGAGGCTTTTGAAAGTTCTGAGAATGTGTGTACACCAAAGGCAGCACAGCTTCTCCAGCTCACTCTCCCAGAAAAGATTCTGGCAAATAATGCCTTTCCCTTAAGTGTATTTTGTGAAGGAGAAAAGGTGAAGAAAAAAATAACTATGGGAAATAAAAAGATTAGTACATGGGTGGTTTCCTTTTCCAGTAACTTTCCTTCCTGACCCAAAGGGCTGCCCCTGTGCTGATGAACACACTATGTTGGCTGCAAGCACATACCTTGATGTTCTCCCAAGTTTGCAGGGCCAAAGAGGCAAATACATTCAAGACTGGTGGTGGGAAAATTCAGAGATATTTGGGGCTTCCTGAGATCTTTAGAACTGCTCAGTGATGTCTTGCCAACCTTTCAACAAGAGGCTCCCAGGAGACTTCCACCCTTGGCCTGTGATAAACCCAGTGCCCCAACAGTGCGTTTGGTTGCCAAGAGGAGGGGCAAGGGATGAGAAAACCACTCAAGCATTTTCCTATTTAAGTGAAAACAGTTTTTCATCATAGTAACCAGGAAAAGAGGGTGTGAGAGCAACCCTACACCATTCCTTTGGGTAGACCTGCATATACTCTCTCTCCCTGCATGGAAGAGAACGTGCATTTGTATTGGAGAAATCCTATTCCAGACAGCAGGACATCCACCCACGAAGGAGTATGCAAGGTCCCCATCATTTCTCCTCTGGTGCCAGAAACACTTGTGGTAAGTTAGAAAACAGTCAGGGATATCTATTAAGGGCGACTCTAAGGTCATACTCTCATGGGCAGAGCTCCCCAGGGTGGGCTACAATTGGACACATACTGACAACCCAGATTCTGCCTACAGGGTGACAGAGGGAGGTTTTCTATTCCCCTTACCTCATTTGTTTATTGAGTAGCCACCCCTACTCTTGAAATAGTCAGGCTTTTAAATTAGGACACAGAACTCACTCTTCCCTAGAACCACTAGTGCAATGAAGAAAATATTTCTAACTATCAGTGGAATTATAGAATACCTTAAAAAAATATTCATTAGTTAATTCACTCCTCTCTTTCTGACCTCTCTTCAAGGGGAAATGTGCCAACTGCACAAAATCCTGCCAACTACAAGAAGCTTAATTGTGCAGATTAGGGTCTGTTTGTAACACAGATTATTAAAAGCACATTTGGACCCTTCACGTCCCCACGTTTGATTCAGTAATAGGTTCTGCATTAGATAAAGGAGATTTGTTTTGATCCCCTCCTCACAGATGCAGAGTGCCCTACACCTTTTGTTTTCCAGACTCCATCATCCATGACCTCTTTGCATAAGTGACAGAGCCACAATAGACTACTCCATACTCTTAACTCCCAGCTTCCCATTATTGGGAGTGGCAGAAAGGCAGGAAGACATTCATTCATGGTTTTATATAATATTCTTTTAAAAAAGAAAAATAAGTACACATCTCATTCTATAAAGAGCACATTTCTCTGAGAGACTTTTTCACTGCATGGCACAGAAGTTAAGCATGGACATTTTTGAAAGCATAGCACATATTTTTAAAAATGGAATAAAGTGAAAATTGCCTTTCAAATTTCAGAGAATGAGGTGAAACATAGAATCAGAATGGAAAACTTACCCTAGAAATAAATGAAGTGAAATAATTTGCTTAGGTTCAGTTTCCATGATGCTCAATGTTATTATAACTAACAATAAAGACATTTTCCTTTAAACACTATCCAATCCGTATTTTGTGCCCTTACAACGCAAGGGAAGGTGAGTGAAGACATCAGAGTTGTGGCCATTTTTGGCAGCCAAGGTTTCAGTACTGACTGTTAAAGAACAAAGGGGAGTCACACCAGGCACAACTCATACTCAGTGACTCTGCTGTGGCTTCTCTCCTTGTTTGCTGTCTTACAGAAAAGGTAGGAGGTGGCAACAGCTTTCACTGCCATTAATGTGCTTTTAGCTGGTTGGTAAAAATATTTTTCTTCCATAATCACTGCACAACACAAGAATAAAAGTGCACAATACACTTTTAATTTGAACACACACTTATAGCTGTGTGCCAATTCCTTGCTGCTGTACTGTTGATGAGCAGTTGTATGTGGAACAAATTGAAGAAAGGCACAAACTAATTTCCTAAACGTGTTTTTTTTTTCTCCAATGGTAAGGAAATGATGAGTTTTAGATGAGAAAGAACATCTATCTGCAGCTCAATGAACTGAAAATACAGAAAGAAAACTCCTGCAGTCTTCAGAAGTACTCAAGAGTGACACTGAAGTACTAGCCTCTTCAAATTTTGTGATCAAACTAAACAGAGTCAGCAAATCAAGAGGATGACAAGGATGAAGGGAGACCAAAACACACCTGAACTACTGTGATAAGTGAAAACAACAATTTCTTGTTTTAACAAAATACATACCATAAGCTGTCATTCTAGTTTTATTCCAGTTCAGCAAAAATTTTGCATAACTGGCAGCTCCCTACAGGTCCAGTTCTTGGTATCAGATGCTACCTATCATATTCAGCATCATTGTGTTTCTCTTACTGAAAAATCAAGAGGGCAGCAGAGGTAATTAATTCTCTGACTGCGTTGTACCTTTCTGCTATGAGACAAACGAACTCACACTGGATGTGCAATTAAACTTCTACACATTTTATTTTCAGTCACAAAGAATGGTACAGTCACCTGAAAGCCCATGAGGCTCTGGTTCTATAGAACCAGGATTGCCAACATTTATAGATTACCTCCAGTGGAAGAAGCTCAGTGCTGTGCAGATGGATAGAGGAGCTCTGAAAGGTTATCTCATTTCTGGAGCTCTGTAAAAGCCTTGATAAGATCATTGTAATGCTTAGGTTTCACTGCATACTTGTAAATGTAGCTTTGGTGTAATAAAGTGTGTTTACTGAATGCTCATTGTATCTGGGTAATTTTACAGCTGTGAAGCTGCATAACCACACACCCTCAGTTAAATCAGCTGTAGTTTTGCAGAGGAATTCTCACCTTAGTTCGCTACTTTTAAACGTCACTAGAACCTCATCTTTACTCCTTCTGGTCAGCAGATACCACTAGAGCAGACTGCTCTGCCCATCATGTTATTAATAACTTCCTTATGGGATTTTCTTGCTTTAGCAAACTCTGATGATCTACAGAACACTTAAGGTAGATCTGCACCTAGTGGTGCAGGATAAAGGGGTACTGGTTTCTAAACCACTACTTGCTAAAAACTGGTTTCTATCACACTTCTGACTGATAAATTACTTCTAAACAGAGATGCAATGGCTTGAGCTCTTTTGCAGGGCACGTAACTGCTCACTTGGAGTTCTTACACCACTGTAATATGTTAAAAAGGGGCTAACATGAATATAAATTAGGAGGACAAGATGGATTAATTGCATGAAAGCAAGGATGGGGTAATATTGCCCTTCAAATAAAGATCCAGTCAAGCTTGTCTGTTAAACTATCTCCAGGCACCAGCAATATACAGACAAAGTTGGTACCTATTCTCTCTTGCTGCTGTGTTTAGCCCACTGACAACCAATTGAGGTTAGGCCTCTAAAAATATTATGTACCATCCCAATCAGAACCTGAAAGAGAAAGGAATGTCCTTGAAAGTATGAAGTACCCATCATCCCTGCAGCTGTTAGGGGAAATCTTTGTAGTGAAGCAATCAGCCTGATTTGAAAGCACTATGTTCCAAATGAACACTAGCTAAAGATGTCAGAACTTTTGGGCAATGATTTATTTGTGATATTTGTGGGCAATTGAGCCTCATGAAGGTCCCGAAGATCCAAACTTTACTGTGCAGATACTCCTATGAACTCACGCTGGTGTGATGTGATTACCAGCACAATGACTTATCACAAGCATGATGGAAAAGATAATAATCATTAAACTATGGAATCAAAATTAAGACTTTTAATGTAAAGTACCTGGAATTCAAAATCATCATCTGCAATAGATTATTTTTTCAAGTTTTTTTGTAAAGTATTAGTATTTGGTAAGACACTTCAAAAAGCACATTTCAAAGTGGAAGGAGAGAGTGTTAATCCCTGCCAATAGCAGAACAGTGATTTTCGCTGTGTAAGTGATATGCCAGTAGCAGAAAAGACTCCTAAAGACAGATTTTTAATGTGCCTCCATATTTCACATGTAAATAATTTTTTTCGAGTGTTCAATAACAATAATTTTGATTTGTTGTGAAAATTCTGGGTTACTTGCCAGTTCATAAAAGCTGGCAGAAAAATCCAGAATTATTCCTTTTTAAACAAGAATTTCAAGGATTAAGACTTAAGAAAAAGTATTTCTTACGTGAAAATAAACGATCATATGACTCCTACTCAGTACAATTGAAACGGAAGATTATCAAATGTAGAAAAAACCCCAAACACATTAGTTTTATTTTCCTTATTCCTTCTGAAATCATTTGGGTCACAGTTCTATAAAACAAGTTCTGCATTCTTATCTTTATTTATGAGCCTCACTGCTATGCAAAGTAGGTGTAAAATGCTACAAATTAGAACAGCAATATTTTATAAGTACTTTCTAGTGGTATAAATAATGAGATCTCAAATAGGACCAGTTTCTTCTCCTTCAGAAATTTTTTGAGGTTCTATGCTTTTCCAGCCCCAAATTTAAAAATCTTAGAAGTACTCATAACTAAAAATTACAAGACTACAAAATTTGTTCAAATATATTCTTTCAATGGCCTTAGAACATTTCACATGCACTTGACCACTTAATTCTTCATGTTTTCTAATTTGTTTTTGAACCTAAAATCAGAGGGCAATTAAAACTCATGTTACATGCAAAGCAATTTGGAAATAAACATCCATGATTTTGGTTTTTGGTCTGTCACTACGAGAAAGACAGAGAGGTGCTGGAGGGTGTCGGAAAAACAGCAACAAATCTGGTGAAGGGTCTTGAGCACCAGTCATATGAGAAGCAGCTGAGGGACCTAGGGGTGTTTAGCCTGGACAAAAGAAGACTCATGGTGGGACCTTGTTGCTCTCTAAAACTACCTGAAAGGAATTGGGGGCGGGGGGGTGGTGATGCAGGGAAGGGGGGAGGGAGGACAAATGGACTCAATATGCTCCAGGGAAGGCTTAGACTGGATATAGGAAAAAATTCTTCACCAGAAGACTTGTCAAGTATTTGAACAGGCCACTCGGGAAGTGGTCGACTCACCATTCCTGGAGGTAGTGTAGATGTGGTACCTGAGGACACGGTTTAATGGTGGACTTGGCAGTGATGGGTTAACAACCGGACTAAATAATCTTAAAGGTCTTTTCCAACCTAAATGATTCCATGGTTCTAGAATTCTATCCATATGATGAACAATAGGAAGAATTGCCAGGGCTACATCTTAAGCCAGCCCATTGCCCATGCTGCTTTGCCAAAAGACACACAGACTTGCACCTTTGTGCGCTCATTATTGTCCGCTGCTGCCCAGCCTCCAGCTGTACTTGCCCAGCCCTCTCTATACACCCCTGGAGGGGCAAAGTGAGCTCTCTTCCTCCGTGTGCTTGTGTCAGCAAAGCTGAACCGTGGAATTACAACCACAACTCCTGACTACTTGAGAAGGAGTCCTGAGAAGGTGGCTGTGAGCTGCCTGTGTGTCAGAGGGTTTCTTACAAGGGCATGAGGAAGTCACACTACAGTAACACAACAATTGACTGGTAGAAATGGCACAAAGCAAAATAATGAAATTAGATGCAGCTTCATTTTCCTCAAAGAAAAATCAGTCCATCCTGGTGATGATGTTCAAAACTCTGTTTGCAGCAAAGACACAGGACCAAAACATTAACAATTTCTTAAATCTATGTGATTTGGAAGCTATGCTATATTCCAGCATTTAACGTCTTCCCTACTGGCATCCTCATCATCACATTCTTTAAGTGATTTCCTAGTAGAAATGGCCTTTTAGTGAATAAAAACCCCAGACATTATTCTGCATAAATACAAACTGTGACCCATATGGGTCAACTATGTTAAATTTATTAGGAGATGTCAAAGTTTTTGCAGAACCAGAAAATGTTATATGAAAATTAATTTCCTAAGGTAAACAGTCTGTGTAAAACTTAGAGCAGTGTGTACAGAAAGATATACACATACTTATATATACTGTGTGATTAGGTTTTCTTCTGACACTCATTTAGAAAAAAAAATATTCAGTGGTGTTTTCTACTACCTTTGAGCAGTTGTAGTTGCATGTTCTTTATTGTAATTCAGAAATGAATTTTGTGGTGGCCCCAAAATTCTTACGTTAGTGTTCCTCCCTCTCTTGTTCTACATTAAAATCACATCCATTTTTTTTTCATAAAATGCATTCTACATTTTTATGGAGAAAGCCCATCTCCCCAAGGTATTTATGTTATATAATCTGTGAACAAAGATTTAATTATCTGGAGGTTTTCAAGAAAATCCATTACGTTACATTAAAATATTAGATTTTTCATCACCTACCTCTTCTTTTGCATTTCTGTTTTTATTTCTGACTGGATAGCTGTGATGAATCTGTTAAAACTACTTACCTACTACCCTTTAAAGAAACTGGTTTTCTGATAAAGAAATATTTTGCTAGTCTTGCCCATTAAAACCAATGTTTTCTTCACTTATACATGTAATTGCCTAAGTCTATAACTCAAATGGTTTTGCCCTACAAGACTAATGCAGTTTGAGCTTCAGCATCCCCTAACAAAGACGACTGATCTTTCCAATTGTGTCTAAACAAAATGGACTTCATTTAGATTAAAACCTCTAATTGTTCAATTAGAAAATTTCTCAACATGAGTCGTGTATTCTAGAATCACGGGTAGATGGGATTTGTTATGTGCATTCCAATACCTCTCTCTTCTCCTGGTAGGCATGACTCTGTAGTTAGTCACCATGGAGGGACAGTTTTCGCTCAGTTGGGAGAAGTCAGAACTGCAATTCTGGATGCTATCTTCCTTGGATGACCCAGACAAGGATCATTTCCCTTTCTTGTCATTGGTATGTCTCATTAAATAAGGGCAAGAACTTATAGAGGTCTTGTTTCTAAAGTTAACAGCACCTAACCTAATAACAGAGGGAAAATCCAGAGATATAGAAAGTCACTGTGCTCCACTGCAGAGGCCACAGTGGGGAAAGACAGCAACCTCTTAACCTACCACATCTACAGGTAGCCAAGGTACTTCTCATTTTGATTAGCCAAGTCCATGCGCAACTGAGAAAGTTGGAGTGTTATTGCTATAATTATTTTGTTCCTTTTCTTTCCCTTTTCCTGCCTTCCTCACCCCTGGGCTCTTCAAAGAAAGACTCCCAGGAGCTTCCATTCAAGTGGACTGAAAACAATGTCAGTGGGGGCTAACTTCTGCTGCACAGGTTGTTGTCACCAATGACCTATTCGTCAGCAGCAGCCCCAGCCTGGCTTTGTCTTCCGCTCCACTAAACAAACTGATGGCAGGCTCAGTGCTGCTGCAGAAATACTGAGAATTAAAGAAAGCACAAAGGGAGCAGGCAGCAGGGTTGAAACATTTAGTGGAAATAGGGGAGCTGGTCAATAAAAGTAGATGGAGACTGAATCAAAAGGGGCTGACTTACAATGGGACATGGGCTAAAAAGGGGTGTGCACTATCCTGAGGGTCAAAAATGACAAAACACTGTGCTCCTGAAGCTGTCACCTTATGCACCGTAGGGAGGGATCTGGGAGCAAGAAGAAATGCAAAGCTAGCAGCTCAATATAGAGGCAATATACAAAGGAAAAACAAAAAAAAAGGGTGAAGTTCTGGGGTGCTTGCAACAAGCTGAGATGACTGACCTCAACAAACCAGACAAAAGAAATGTTTAGAGAAGGTATTGGAAAGAAAGAGAAACAAAGTATGATAAGGAAGAGCGAGATTTTGGCTTAGGCATTCATCTCGGACTTGGGAACGTTGGTTCCATTTCAAGACTGCCATATATTTCCTGTGGTACCACAAGATAGGTATTTAATCTCTTCAATTCAGTCCTCATCAATGAGAAAGTATTGAGGGAAAGGATAGGACACATATTTTGTGTGTAGGGTCCCCTGAACTCAGCCATATTCATATAAATGAAAAAAAAGTTTGTTGAAATGGGAAGATGTAAAAAAATTCTGTATTTTGAGTTTTTCTATTTTGGAGGCATTTAAATGGATCACATTTACTCTTAACTAAGTTTTCAAAGCATTAAACTTCCATTCACACCTTTCTATCATTTTCCACCTTTGAGGCTCTGAATACAAATATCTGACTGGTGTCCAGTGAATACAGATATCTGAATCTTAGCCAAAGATTTTTTTAATTTTCACTTTTGCTGTGTTTCCTATTTTACTTTTTGCTCTTGTATCATGTTTCAAAATGCCTTCTCTTTTAGAGAAAGAGGAGATGAGAAAGAGTAAAATTGTTATACCTGTGGCTTTCCAAAACTGGGGGGAAAATAAGCTAAAATATTAACAACATTTGAAAAAAAGGGATTTCCTCATTTTAAAGGGGTTTGGCACATTTTCAGTGGAAAGGAGATTTCTTTTTCATCCTTTCTTCCTTCATGTAATTTCCTTTAATTTAAATATATTTCCCTCCTTACAATTTTGCAGAAAAAAAGAAACCCAGAAGAGTAAAATAGCTAGGGAAAACAGAACTTTCTTGGATATTAAAAGACCCACACATAGTTCAGTAGTTCTTTTGCCCTTGGAAATTTGGCATAAAACCCTGGTCCTCATCATGATCTAACACATCTGATTAAACTCGGTTGTATGCAACCAACCTTGATAATAGCAGAGTCTTCTGAATCTTGCAAATGGATTCCAATACCCATCACTGGGATGACTGCTGCCAGAGGGCAGAAGTCTTGTCTATCCCGAGGTAACAAACTACTTTCCTCTGTCATGGTAGAAAATAAGGAAGGTGGGATATTCACAGGTTATTCTGAGTTGGAAGGGACCCACAGGATCATCTAGTCCAACTTCTAAGCGAACGCCCACCCAGGGATCAGGCCCACAAACGTGGAACCAC
>WEKX01019752.1:681812-694579 GCA_013390025.1 Pitta sordida
TTTTGAGCCACTCATCCCCCAGCCGATAGCGATGCATGGGGTTGTTATGTCCAAAGTGAAGAACCGGGTACTTAGACTTGTTAAATCTTATATTAGTGGAGTCTGCCCATCTCTCTAGTCTGTCAAGGTCCCTCTGAAGGGCCCTCCTACCCTCTGGCAGTTCAACATTTGCCGCCAGCTTGGTATCATCTGCAAACTTGCTGATGATGGACTCAATTCCCTCGTCCATATCATCAATAAAGATGTTGAACAGTGCCGGGCCCAACACTGACGCCTGTGGGACCCATTAGTGACTGGCTGCCAGCTGGATGTGGCACCATTCACCAACACTCTCTGAGCTCGTCCATCCAACCAATTCCTAATCCAACATAAAATGCTTCTCTCCAGTCCACGCTCTAATAGTTTCTCCTGAAACTTACCATGGGAAACCGTGTAAAAGGCTTTGCTAAGATCCAAGTACACAACATCCACGACCTTTTTGCCTGGGTATGTAGCACCAATACATGTCCCAGACAATATGGAAGATCTGCCTGTGCCCCTCAAATCTGTGCATGGATGGCATGAAGATCACTGCCCCATGGATGAGCTGCTGTTTGTCAGGCAGGGCTGCCTAAGTTTGCCTGGAAAATGCCTGAGCTGCCTCAGCCGCTCTTAATATGGTAGTTAAGAAGTCAATCCCTATATCTGTCCTCAGAGTTTAAATCATGGCCACTTGGATGACAGTCTCGCAAGTAATAAAATAATTTAAACGGGTCAAATTAGCAACACAGAAACAGTGAGAGACGTTTTTTGCTCATGCCATGGAGAGGAAAATTTCCAGTCTCCGTTCAGAATTGGCCATCATTATTAAATGCACACATGGATGGGCTTTTTGGCCATGATATAAATGACTTAAAGCTGTGATTCAAATAGGTCTATAAAGTGCTTCTATGATGTTCCTCTCCCTTCTTTTTTTCCTTTTTTTCTAATTTTTTTCAAACTGTCTCTGCTTTACTGTTCTTTGTAGAGATAAGCCCTTGAAAATCATCCTTCTTAAGGTGTAAACTTGGTGACTGTACATTATAGTAAAACATTTGATTTGTTATAGGCTAGAAAAATAGAGAAGTTGAAATCTCTTCATGGTGTATTAAAGGTCACACAATTATAATAAAATCTTGCTCCAGCAGCTCCAGTCACAGACAAAATCAGTCTCAAATTTCCAGTGAACAATGAAGTCCCCACAGAGCTTCAGCTTCCCTGGGAAATCAGGGTATCTCAGACTGCGTTGATTTTAAGAATGTCCTGAATGCCCATCATAAAAAACGTGTTACTCAACATAGTCACAGCTCTTTTGGGGTCCTCTGATTGAAAATATGCTTTCTCTTTTACAGCCATTTGGGGCATAGCACTTCTCTGGTTTCAGAAACTTAAAAAGCAGCCAGCTCTACTCGTTCGGGTGAGACACCACAAGCTTGAATGTCATTTCGTAGTATGCCATACATCCAAATAAAGTAATAGTAATACAGAACAAAAAACTACATCCTCACAATACAAACTAATCTTCTGACTTCCCATCAAGTGAAACATATTGACAACTGACAATAGGCAATTAATAGATTAATGAGCATAGCTCTTATCTGTCTACATTATGAGTTTATCTGGTTGTAACAGGATGAACACAACACGGTCCTCTGCTCACAGGAGTGCTGTCCCAATAGAAATGAGATCATTGCAGCAAGATATGAATGCAGTATTTTGATTACCAGGTATTGCTCAATGGAACAGAACTCCCCTACACATACTTTATTCTATACATTTTTAAATTATTCAAGGGCAAAGAACAGAATATAATTTATTAGAGAGAGAATTAGAGGAAAGGTTTTACAAAAACGGGAGAGCTTAGGTTTTGATCCAGGGTTAAGACCACGGCCTCTGGCACACAGAGAATCTGTCAATATAGGTGGTGGAATGTGAACAAACCCTTTCTACCTAAAACTGAGCCTAAACTCAGTGATGTCTGCAGTGCTTAATAATAAAATAAACTTTTAAATCCTTTGATAACCCTAATAAAAAACATGACGCTTACAAGCTAATTTTTCAACGATTCTTATCTCCAAAAAATAGGCTGTTTTTTCTGGCAGTTCTAAGTTCATTTGCACCATGGATAAGTTTGACCTGTGGAAGTACAGAGGTGCACTGGAGGATGCGGTGCTTCACATGAAACCTTCAGAAAAGCAGCCTTTCCAAATGACTGAGGTAGGAAGGAGAACAAGGTACGAATTTGGAGAACCAGAGTACCATTATCTTAATTGTACCCTGACGTTTTCTCCCTGAGTCCCTGGTGGTACACTTGCCAGTAATGGATCTCTCCAGCTCTGTGCTTACTCATTCACTATTTCCACCACAGAAGGAAGCCACATTTGCTTCTCTCCTGCCCAGAGCCAAGTTCTGCCTGCTCTTCCTTCGATGTGTAATCTAAGTTTTCTCAACAGAGCTATTTGTACGGATGAAGTGAATTTGCCCTTGATAGCACTGTAAAGTTTCAAAATAAATATTATGATGTTTTGTGGGTTGGCGAACACAGTCTGCAATTTGCTGCGTGGAAACTGTTGTCCTGCTCCAGAATTATGCAGGTTTTCATAATGACTAACGACATGAGACAAACGCAGCATGACAGCTGCACGTTGATCGTTCCATACAATTTTGCTCATAAGCTATTTATTGGGCTTCTTTCAGAGCCCAGTACAGCTAAAAGAAAAAACACTGGTGGAGTGAACTTTGGATCAAGCTTAATGTTATTCCATTGCAATACAATAGACAATAAGAAATGAGGGATTTATTGTGATTTAGGAAAAACCTCCAGGAGCTGCAGTCCTGATGATGACAGTATCCTTGGGAATGTGGATGTAGAGGTCTCAGGCATTGTTTTCCCAGCTACTCGCTACCAGCCGATGCAAAGCAACATGTGCCTTTGCCTCCCCATGCTCAGGCACAGCATCAGAGGTGCTGGGGAAGTGCTGCACAGGTCACCATCTGACTGCTGGAGCAGGAGAATAGCTGCAGGCAGGAGCATTTAAACCACAGAAGCAAAAATCGCCAGAGGACATTTCCAAGCTTCATAACCCTCTTTACACCTGGACCTCTGCTGTTTTAAACAACTGTCATGTTGAAACAGTTGGAAGGGGCTCAAAGGCTACTTCTGCATGTGTCTGTTTGGATGACAAAAAGATTTATACAAGCCCAGAGAAACAGAGTATTATTATATACTGCACTGAAAAGGGAATTCAGTTTGTGACTCATTTTTAAAAGCTCATATTGTTTTATCGGATCAAATGGTAAACAGCATTGGTAAATCAAGTTTTGATGGCATATGTATTTGCAAACAAAACTTTATATTCAACCTTTTCTAAGATGATCTCACAAATCTGTGTTGATATCCTCTGTGGTCACATTTTTAAGACCCTGAAAAATAGAAAAACCTGCCATGCACTGCTTTATACCGTGTACATGCACTTCTACATTCCTAATTGAATGGGACCTTCTAGGCATGCAGTGAAAAGCAGCCTTGGAAAATCAGTATAGAAAAGGACAGAATGTTTTCCAAATGCTGATTTTATTCTGTTCTTGGGTATTCTATTCCACAGGAAGCCAAACTAAAACTCTCCCACTGAGGATGGCAATGTGCATTGAAACACATCCCTCAGCAAAGCACTCTGCTTCGGGGATGACGTGTTCATGGATGCCTCCCAGAGCACCCTTCTACACTAAGCTGAAGCTCCTGGGCCTTTCTGAAGGGACATGTACAGACAGCATGGCACAGACTGTGAGATACCACAGTTCTCTTCAACACATTCCTTCCTTGGGCACTGCCTCCCACTGTTTTATCTGGATGTCTCAGACCTACTCTGGTGTAACAGACTTGTCACCTTGCTTTGTCATTCCTCTTCCCAGGGTTTGAGACAGCAATACGTTGGAAGGCACAAAATCACCTAGTACTATTCCCTAGCAAAGCCAGGCTATGAGTGTCTAATGCAGCTTGGCACATTTGCTCCTTATCTCCACGGTAAAAGAGAGAGAGAGGTCCCAGGCGTTTGTCCCCGGCATTTCTGAGAAAATTCTTTAGTTTTATGGGTTGATTTGGGATCTATCTTTTGTGGTTTCTGGGGAAAATTGCTGACGAAACTATCAAGAAGAATTCCCCTGCCTGTTTTACTGGGAGATGCATCACGATTAGAAGATAAGAAACCAATTTGAGTAGAGCAGTTGTGACGCACTCGTTACTGTGATGCTGTGAAATGTAGCCTATCACTGATGAACTTTGGTGCTTATGGAGAAAAAAACTATGGTACTGAGGAGCACAGCCCTTTGGTCACAGAAAAATTCCTTCTATTCTTTAAGGCAGACAGTGCCCACTTGTTAAATTTTCCATATGGAAAATGAAGAAAAAATTCCTCCTTAGCCTGTATTTGAATGTGTGGACCAAAATTGCTTCAATAGGGAGCAAGAGGAAGAAAAACAATGATGAGGACCCAACATCACTGACTGCTAGTAAACGGCTTCTGCCGACGTAAAATGGTGCTGCTCCCCTGAGGTCAAGGGAAGCAACAATGTTTTAGCTCAGAATATCTGGACACAACTGTTTCTCACTTTTATATGGTAATTAATACTGTAACATATGTAAACATTTTCCTGTAAAGGAGTTAATGAAGCCGCACTTAGATCTGTGCACACTTTTACAGCTATTTAAGATATAGTTAAAAATAAGGTCCTTTAAGAAATCAGCTACATGAAGCAACAGGAGCCATTAATCAAAACAAAGAGATCACAAGACATTTTAAGCAGGAGTTCAACCAAATGGTTACCTTCCAAACTGGCATTGCTATGCTGAAACAGGCAGGACAAAGGATTTCAGACACACTTAAGCTGAGGGGAAAAACAAACCCTAAAAAACTAGACAGAACCTGACAGGAGTATTGGTTAAGGAATGCTTTAGATCTCATAGCAAATCCATTAGTTATTGTAGAATCTTTCCTGTACTCGGATAAGGCAATGGAACCTCCTATGTTCTTTGCAAATAAACAGGATTGTACTATGGGTAGAACCAAATTTGGTATTAATTCCCTCCTTTCACTTTTGATCCCTGCTGCTCTCCCCAGTCTGGAAAACCAACTGGCAATTTGGCGCAAAAGGAGAGCACAACTGAGCAAAAGAATCAAAAGCCATTTGAAGAAAGCTGCGCACACATTCTCCTCTCTCACCATCAAAGCACAGCTCTGTTCTCCCAACCTCTTTGGCCCTCTGTTTCGGCCTGTAAAATGGAAATAACATTGCAGAAGAGAGTGGGAGTCAGAGATCATGAGCCCACTCAGTGAACTCTGGAAGGAGCTCCCCTTCTGCCCTTCAGCATTTTTGTCCCTGCAGTACCTCCCATGCGGCACTTGCTACCTACATGATGAATATCTGGTTTATTTCTATGCACAGAAGCTACATTCACATAAAATATTTGTGGAAAACCACCAGTATCAGATGTGCAATTGACAAATCTCACTTAAGACAGAGGTTTTAGCCCAAATGTAAGCTCTTCACAAACCTGACTTTGTGATAAAACAACAGCTGTGGATGTAAAGCAGCATAGAGATGTGTTTGGCTGCAACAACAACAATTTAAAGATCAAATACCTTTTTCTATCAGGTTTCCCATACTGATTTCTGAGAATCTAATGAAATACAAAGGATGTTTGCAAAGTAGAGTGTTTGCATATGGTTCATTAATTAGTTTGGCAAGGCTTCCAGTACCAAAGGTGCATGTATTTTTACACAGGCTTGGGCAATCTGTCTCTGAATTTTCAATATTCATGTTTCTGTACTAATTGTGCTCTGTATCATTTCAATATATATATACACACACACACACACATTTAACAGAGCTAGGTATTTGTTATTCTGCTGGGATTTCTAAAACTACTCTTCCAGCAAAACTTCCACTGAACTTGACTGGAATGGGAGATGTGGTTCACACATTTTTTTTCCTGGAGCTCCATCTCAGTCCAACAGGAATGCTGTCCATGTAATCCTAGCATCACATTTCACACTAAGCTCATGATGAGCTGAATTTTTAGTAGAAATGACTGTGAAATTTCAGATGAAACAACTTCTCATTGGAATACAACAGCTTGTTCAAACAGAATGTTTTGGGCTTTGACAACCTCCCAACTCAACACAGACAAGGATGCCTTACAAAACTGCTTGTGGGGTTCCTAAATCAACACTCTTTGTCAGGGAGGTGATGGTCTTCCTGGATTGACTGTGACACCTGAGGAGCTGCTTTATTGAATTTGAACAGAAATGGGAATAAGAAGCAGTCATTTTTCTGAAGCTGGTGTTTCTGAATCTCCTTTCCATCTCCAGTTCCCTCCTTTGCATTTCCCCAAACATCCCAATGAAGGTCTTTTTGCAACTCAGAAATGCTAAATACCACGTTCTCTGGCCTGGTTACTGAGAGTAATAGGTGGAAAGGGGAAGCACTGAGAGAAGTGATTCAGCAGCAGGTTCTAGAGCCTTCACAAAGATTTACCTGTCTGCTAAAGTACTGGACTGGCTTGAGAGCTTTTTCCATGTGGGACCAGTCCAGCTTTCACTTTGGGCTTTAGTCCAGGGAAAAGCTATTCAATACCAGTCACTTGTGGCAATACTTAGTTCACGAGAGTACTTCAGAAAACCCAAAAGGAACAGATGAGAAACCCCACATAAATAACTAGAATTAATGAAACTCCCAAACCAAAGGGAAGCATGCAAACATGCAGAGCCTGTCCTGTCTCTCCACAAATAATGACATGGGGAAGAATCTTCCTACACTTTAGAAAAGAAGAGGAGCACAGAGTATACTGGGAGGGAAGTGCAAAAGGTAAGAGGATTAGGGAACTGCCTTCCTTACATTTACACATTTATTTTCACCATGTGTGACACTTCACCCCATAGTAATACTCATTAAGAGTTTCTAAGACAGGAGGAACCTGCTCATGGTTTATGTGCACCTTCTAAGAACACCACTTCATTTCAGTCAAGGCAGAGGCAGGATCTGGACAATATGCTAAAACATAATGTGGTCTACCTCATAAAATGCATTGAACCTGCTGAAAACCAAGAACCTGGTGGACTCAGTGCTGCTCACTGTGCACTGTGTGCAGCCATTAAATAAAGCCCCCAGCATTTTACCAAGCTTGGACAGTCACACTGGACAACATAACAGGATCAATGCGGGAGATGAGGATAAAGAGCAACCAGCTCTGGCGATGTCCTCAAGAAGACTAGTAAACAACAGGCTTCCATAGAGAAGGGTGATAGAAAACTCAAATCACACTGAAATTTATCGAAGCTTAAAGCTGCTTACAATAATGGCTCAAGATGAACGATTAATTTCAAACCAGGCCAAATTGAGGAAAAGAACCTTGATGCACACACCAATTTTGTTTCTCAAAGTCAAGAATTGCCTAATCAATAGTAGTGCTAAAAGGAGATGGGTGCTCTCAGGGGTACCATTACAAAGAATTGCACTGGATTTTAGCCACCTGGCTCCCAATTGCTTTAATAGCTGTCACATGGCTAAAACCCAGTCTAAAGCTTTAAAAACTTACCCCTCAGTCTTCCTGAGCATCCACTGCTGTCAGGTGGCAAATGTGAAACAGCAGGAGGGACTGCGAGATTTACTCCTGCATTGACCAGCACTAGAATATGCCCAAGAATTTGTGCTGCTGTTGCAAGTGTCAGTTACTGGGTGAAGAAAGGCAAAGCAGGAGGGTAAAAGGGGTGAGTGAGAGAAAGTGAAATAAACTGTACTTAACCCTTCCCCTGTTGATGTGTTGATAGCAGTCTGTATCAGGTGCTCACATTGCTGGCCTAATCCAATTAGCCCTCCTCTTCCATTATCTAAAAATAAACTGGCACTTTTTAGATAATGCTCTAACTGCTCCCACCCCCTTCTCCATTCCAAATTGTGTGCAAAATCTTAATGGAAAACCTTCTAGGAGTTTAAGATTTAAAATCAAATAAAGAAACAGACAAAAGGAGAAAAATCCAATCAGAGCAGAAAGAGCCTGCTTATACAGGAACTGATTTTCTTTCCATTTTCTCCAGCACTGAACATGTCAGGTTCAGTAGATGGAAACACAGAAGGAAGTAGACAAAATGAAAGAGGAAGAGAGAGTTTCTCTTATGCACCTATTATACGTAATTTTACACAAGGAAAGATGACATCATGTCAATGAGATCTGGGCTTGATTTTGTTCCTTGGTCTGCTAGTGATTTGCTATAGGACCATCTGTACCCCAGTTCCCTTCTCAGACAACTTCCACAGCTCCAGAGCCCTCTAAAGGCAGGACAGCCCTGGTGTCCTGAGAACACCAGGAGTTGACCGTGGCAGCAGCCCCCTCCTGAGAGGTCACCTTGTGGTGGGGCTCTCACAGGACAAAAATAATCAGGAGTATCAACCACTTTTTGAAAGAAAGTGGGGTAATATTCATTGAATCATAGAATGACTTGGACTGGAAGGGACCTTAAAGGTTACTAGACCAGGCTACTCAGAACCCCATGCAACCTGGCCTTGAACATCTCCAGGGATGGGGCATCCTAACCCTAACCCACCCCTGCAGCAAAGAATCTCTTCGTAATATTTAATCTAAATCTTCCCCCTTGTCCTATCACCGCCCTTGGGAAAAGTCTCTCTCAGCTTTCTAGTAAGCCCCCTTTAGGCGCTGCAAGGCTGTTATAAGGTCCCTCTAAATATTGTCAAAAATAATAAGAAATCAAAATGTTTCTATGTGAAAGTTATTGGGCAAAGGGCATAGACAAAATAAGTAAACCGAGAAACTTAAAAACCCCAAAGTAACTGAAAAAAACCACCATCAATTCTGGGACAGAGCCTGAGCTCGTAACTTTAGATGATGAAGAAAAAAAGTAAGAAAGAAAGAGGATTTGTGTACTGTCAGCCTTCCCACCAGCCATTTAGAAGAATGCACATCTAAATTTTGGAAGGATAATGTCTAGACACTGGTTGGGAGAGAAGAAAGGAAATGAAAAAATATTCCCTAAAATAACAGATAATTGTTATGAGCATGCAAAACTAGGAATTACTTATACATATACACATATATATATATATGTATATATCATCCTTAACAGATTTCATAGTATGGTCCCTTTTCATTCAACCCTACATATGTGCTTTGGAATAAATATGTAAATCACAAAAACCCACCGACCGAAAAAAATCCCAACTCATAGTGCCCTGAGTGAAAGCAGAACTGCACGCTACAGAAAAACGAGAGCACTGAGATTTGTATTGAAATAAAGCACAAAAACCTGATGAGAAGATGGTACTTGAAGGTTTGATCCAGAACCCATTAATTTGATAAGCTTTGAATCTGACTATGAGTGTAGGGACACAAGCCAGAGAGTATTGGTGAGTGCTACTGTTTTGCTTGCTTTTGCTGTATCTCTCTTCATAGACATTAGGGCCAAACAATATCAGTTCCTCTTAGTTGAGCTGGATTGGCACTTTGGAAATCCTAGTGCACAGAAAATGTTCAAATCCTCATATTTGAATAAGAGCAACATAGATCTCAGCTTCTGGCTAAATATGGCTCAAGAAAAATGAAGGTAGAAGAATTGGTGGGAAAAGATGAAACAATGAGCAATAAACTGGGGAGGGAAATTGAACTGAAAAAAAAGGTAGAGCAGAGAAGGGAGAATAGGGAAATACAGGCAACTGGGGAGAAAGGGATTAAATTAATCAAACCCAAAAAAGAATTAAAGAAATGGAAACAGTGAGAAACACAAGAGAGTGCTTGAACTCATAAAATAAAAAACAAATAAGGCAAGAGGTATATTCGAGGCAACAGAATGAAATAGTGAGGCAATGAGAGAGAGAAAGAAAGGGGAGGTGAAAAGGTATGAGGGGCAGAATATGGCAAGATGGAAGAGAGAAAATGGGACAGAGGGAAAGGGAGGTAAAAGAGAAGGAATTGTACAGCGAAAGGACCAGAAAGAGGAGAACAATCCTGGGGAGCCTGCTGTGGTGGGTCGCAGAGGAGTTCACAAGCCCATGCACTCCAACTATTTCTTTTTGATTCTGTGTCATTGTCAGGCTTCAGACTGCAGCTGCAAATTGTTTGTCTGGCAGTTCTGGTAGGTTTGATTCAATAACTCCTGTAAGAGGGCAGGCAGGATATCAATGCCGCTTTATTGCCTTTTTCTCTGCCTACAATAGCAATCCTCCAGTTATACAGTATTATAAAGTGCCATCACTGGGGGTTGTATCTCAGCATAGTCACATCTCATCTTCCTGGACTATAATAAGCTGGCAAAGGTAGAAGTCTGAAACTGTGTGAGCTTCATGAAATGATTAACATTGACACCTAAAGACTGGCATCAGGGACAGGCACTGAGCAAACAAGAGACCCCCACTTGCCAAGTACCACGGTGGGAGTGGGCACACCCTACTGAATCAGCTCCACCAAAACACACTTAGTAATCTGTGTCAAGTCACACTCCAACCACTGGCGGACAAAACATTAACACTCCAGAAAGCTGAAACAACTGCTGGAGAAAAGAGAAAATAAGACATGCAGTCCTGTCTCTTGGGTAACTTTTTACATCTCTCTCCAAATCCTTTGGATGCGAGTTCTTTAAAAGTAATCATGCAGAGACATTTATCTTAAGATTGGACTGACTGACATGGACTTACCACTCTTCCCCCTGGAAGATCATTCCCTCAGGCGGTGGAAGCGTACTTCACCAGTCTGACACAAATTTTTCCAGCCTTAAGTGTGTATGATCTGTCAATTAAAAGAGGCTTTCAGTTACACTATGTCATCAAATAGCACCTTTTACAAACATTAAATTCTGGTTACAAATATCACAGCAAACCAGGAAAATCTACACACAGAAAACTGCCTGTGAGGCATTTTCTATGGAGGTCTGTTAAAAAAAATAAATCCAGGCACATTATGCTGGTTAAAGACATGCAAATCAGAACACAACTTCTCATTCAGTCCCAGTCATGACAAATATTGGGAGTACCTGAATAGAAAGAGACCAGTTTAGTCTGTTAAAACTTTGCCTCATATATACACACATATAGAAATTCCTGTTTCATTGTAAAAATCAGAGATGGATGCTTTTAAGACTGTGTCTAGAATTCATTGAGATTTTACACTAAAGTTTATTCCATATATTTCCACTCTTTTGAGTCCCACTGTTCAGTCTCCTACTTATTCTTAATATATTAATTTGCGACTGCTCCCTTGACTTTTCAGCCTTTCATGATGGAGAGCTATTCCTCTCATTTCAGCCATCAAGGCTCCATATAATAATGAAAGTTCCCATAGGTCACCTCTATAGTGCCTAATTTCCTTAACCTCTTTAGCCGTCAACCCTGATGAACGTTCTTAAACCCAGAGCTGTCTGTGTTAAGGCAAAAATAAAATTTCTCCTTCAAGCAACTGCAACTGAATCTGTATTGCATCTGTTCAAAAAAACCGTGACTCTAACCATGTGATTTCGATTCTCCAACACCTTTACATTGTCATAATATTGTATTTGTTTTTTCCAAGCACTCATACACAGAGAACTGCTGAGATTCTTCTCTAATAACCCCAGGTCTCTTTTTTCTTTGGTACACTAATACAAATTCTGTTGTGGTTCACTTCCTCTAGACCTCCTGTTAGAGCTACTAAAAGATCCAAATCCTACTTGGCTTACCCGTATGCTGATCTTTACATCTGGAAGAATAATCAATGTCTCCTATTTTACAAGTTATAATCTTTCAGAATAGAATTGATAGACAAGATTCTGAGCTGTTGTAAATTGGCATGTCCCTAGCATCACTCCACCAGTCCAGCCTCACTCCTTAAATAGATACTTCAAAATAAACCTGGAGAGCATACTGCCAGTTTGAATTTACCAGCTGTTACTTATGACCAATAGCTGTTTCCTAAGTTGTGGGGGCCTGCTCCATGATTTCCACTGATGTAGGGGAAAGTCGCAACACAGCCTTGTTGCAACCTCTTCCAAGAAATACACATTGAAGACCAAAGCATTGCAATTGTTTAAAGAGTGATTTTACATTGCATCATGTTCTGAATTCTCTCTTCTTTTGTGCAGGCTGTCCACTCCAAGGGAGACAAAATATTTCTGACCAGCAATGCAGCACTAAATCAAACAGCTGCCATTCATACTGACAACCTTGAGGGTTGTGCATTTGTAGGGGCAGGACACAACAGTTAGCTCAAGGTAATTCAGTGTTGATTAGGTTGGGGATAATTTTCTGGGAACCAAGGATGGAATTGAGACCAAAAATCATTTCAAATACACTGCTAAGGAGTCACAGGATAGCAACACCTTCCAGTCTCTAGAGACGTAGAATTGATTTGAACTGGTGGGTCTATCACTTAAATAGAGAAAAGCTATTATCCCATCACTAATCTCTTGAGCCATTCAGTGCCACTTGAAGCAATTTTTTCTTCAATTAGCTACTTTACGTATTTCACTTAGTCCACTATCTATGGGAGAAGCTTGTCACATGTTTTGAGTAAAAAGATAAATAACTCTCCCTTTTGCATTTCTGTTTATTCTTGGGTTTTTTGCTAACATGACAGAACTATTAAACATGTTCATCCTCTTCTCTCCTGATGGAATGCTGCTTTTCTTCCTACCATTCCCAAAATAAGACAATTTCTTGTTGGTTTTTTGAAGAAGACCCAGCCTCAGAGCATGCATTTGGGGGGGGGGGGG
>WEKX01019752.1:694630-793091 GCA_013390025.1 Pitta sordida
CATAATTGTAAATTTTTTGCCTTCAAACCTCACAGCAGTTATCAGTATAATGCTGATATATCCTCCACAGAACTGCAGCACAAGGAGGATAAAATCCAGGATTTGCAGGGTAAAAACACAATTGCTAAAGGCAAAATTTATAAAAGCAGTCTTCCTTTCCAGGTGCATTCATGGGCACCAAAAGGCAGACACAATGACCACAGTGTACATACTGTACATATATATCAGCTGTAGTTATTAAGAATGTCTTAAAAATTAGGCTTTTAGTGTTTGATAGTGGGCTTGCAAAAAATTATGATATCCATATTAGAAAATTACTTAAGGCAAGGGGGCTGCAAATGAGATCATGCTGTCTGTGGTAGAGCAAAGTTCAGAACAAGCCATGTCAGAGCTGCACTTTGGTAATGGGGCCACACTGGCCCAGCAGGACAATTCTTTTGTGGGAGAAAGCAAACACATGTTCATACTTAAACTTCTCAGTTTTTCCCACGCTTTTTCTACTATTTTGTGTACCAAGAAGAGCCTGTTTAGCTTACCTCATGCTTTCTCTTTGTTAAGTGTTTCCTCTGCAGTTTCTCCCACCACTGAATTTACTCAGCCTCGTCCATCACTCCCAGAATTAGAATCCGTGCCTTTGACAAACCTGAGCTTCTTCGTTTCAGGCAGCTAATCCCCCTCCTGCTCACCCTACAGGTTACACTGCTGGAGCAACACTACTTTGATACTGTTCCTCTGGCAGCAATTAGAATCAAATCAGCACCAGGCTGTTTATAAAAAGGGATGTTGCTGTAATGACACTATCAATTCTTCCAAACATTGGAGCTATTTCTCCAGTGATTAAAGTAGAGTAACTTACTCTAGGTTTACTACCCTATTTTCTATTGGAACTTAAAAGGTTTTACTGCCTCAAGTATGGCACTCAGACTGCTAATAATTTCAATTTTATTACATTATCATATTTTTTAGATTTATTTCTAGGTTTTGCATAAGATTCAAATTGTTACCCAGTTTATAAAATAATATAAATTTATCTTGGTCAAAAATCACATTAGGATAATTATCTTGCCCTTTTGGAAGATAATTTTGTTTGTAACATATTGAAAATTATTTTTCTTTTTTTTTTGGTTTCTCTAACTCATTCTTGTAGAAGAGGCTATTTTTTTGCTGACATGGGCAACACCATCTCCCTCTTACTGTCAGGAGCTCTCACTGTCATGTCTCCTCCTGTTTTCCCCTCTCCATTAGGAGGAAGCAAAAAAAAAGGTGCCAGCTGTTGGCTTGCCAGAAAGCTGCTATAGACACCACTATTCCTGTCAGGCATAGCAGGGCTGACTCACCCACTGGTCATGCTCCACTGAGTGTTGGGGACTTATGAGGAGCACTCACTCATAGAATCACAGAATTAACTAGGTTGGAGGTCATCAAGTCCAACCTATTACCCAACACCATCTCATCAACTAAACCATGGCATTGATTGTGACATCCAGTCTTTTTTGAAACACTTCCAGAGACAGCGACTCCACCACCTCCCTGGGCAGCCCATCCCAATGGCCAATCGTTCTTTCTGTGAAGAATTTTTTCCTCACGTACTCAAGTAGTCCCATACTACAATTAAGGTAACATTTATCAGAGTGAGGTGTTGGGAACACACAAACCAACAACAGCTCTGTGACAGCCTTTTCCATGACCAACCATGCTATTGTATGCATGTAGCTTCACTGTGCTCCTCAACAACTCTTTCCCTTTGCTAATGAAAATATTAATTCCTGAGAGCTGGCAGAAAAAAAAAAAATCCTTCAAAGAATGAGTGGATGTCACTGCTTGATTTCTTCTCCCTCTGCTCTCTCCATCAAGGCTAGGTAGCCCTGAAACTGCTGTACCACTTCCCCTCCTAAATTGGCACTTTTATTTCCACCCCTGCAAAGCAGGAGACTGCAGATAATACTGCCCAGGCAAATAATACAGAGTCTATTTAGCCAGATACTAAATACTAGTTAAAACACCCAAATTATCAGAAAGATACTAAAGAGGTACTAGGATACAGTGGCAGCAACTAAAGGAGATTAAATAATTCACACCTGACCCTCTGGCCATGGTCTGTGATCCCAGCATATCTGAAAAACTATCTATGACGTCCATCGTTATCACTTTGCTTAACTGAAGTTATATGTTTCAAATTAGGTGAAAATGTAATACTTAAAAAGCACAAATTCAAAATAGTGCTTGTTTAGGACAAAATAATTCAACTTCAAGAAAATTAAAATATTGCATTTTATTTAGAATGCATTGGGTTTCCTCTGTGCCTACACAGCATTATTATAAAGTAATAATTTATAGTGACATTCTGTAACTTGAGGTTAATAATTATTAACATCAAATACCTTATCCTACTTAAAAGAATTATTATGACCTTGTGCAACTTAGCACAGTCGGCCCTCTTGCACTTCGTGCACCCCATATTGCAGCTTCACATCTGAGTGGCGTGATTTTTTTAGCCATGAAGGAGGTCCCTTTTTGCAACTGCGCATGCGTGACCTGGCATGCATGAATATTCAATTAGCTAGTCATGAATATGCAAATTAGCGCTCACTGTCACCGCGGCAGCCCCGCCACTCCAATCACCCTGTCCCCGCTGGCACTGGTGGCCCCGCCACTCCGGCTGCGGTGACTCCACTGCTTCCCCACCCCCCTGGCACAGCCGCCGCGGCAGCCGATACACAGCAACACAGTGCCCAAACAGCGCCGGGGAGGCGTCTGAGGGTGCGGGGCAAATTTGCATATTAATGAGCTGCCATTCAAGGAGGAAGTAGGGCTTCGCAGAACCCGATTAAGAGCATGGGTCCGTGATACAGGAGACCCAACTGTACAAATAGAAACACCTCTCTAACGCCATAAAGTAAATGGCATTTTTGTGTACAGAAAAGATAGCAATACCTTGATTTTTGAATAAGTTAAATGAGCAATTTTCAATAGTTCTAATAAACCAAATTTTGATACTGAATTTGAGAATTACTCAAATTCTATCAAGCACTCATGACAGATACTGAGTAATATGCAAGAGGTTTTGAGGTATGATGTTGAAATACCAACTTTTACTGAGCAAAATAAGTTGTGTAGCTGGGGAGCTTTACAAAAACATTTCTCTCCTTATACTTTTCCCCACTTCTTGCTCAAGGGTCCAGGAAGGTACAGTGTGCATTTCATCTTTTTCTATGCTTTAAAATAGGCAGAGAAAAAGACGTAATCCAAAATTAAAGAACATCTAAGAAAAGTCACAAAACAAAGCTAAACCAAATTTTATTTAAAATATTTGGTCTGCGCTTCAGTTTGGGACTAAAGTGAAGATCAGTTTATACCTCTCTGTTATTTCTGATGACAATAATATGGAGTATATACAGCCAGAACTTCACACATTTCTAGTAACAAAACATCTACCTTTCTCCTCTATTGTTGCTCAGAACTCAAGCAACATTAAATTCCCTTTGTGCCACCCTCCATAACAACAGAGACAAAAATGTAGGGACAACGCACACATGGCAGAAGCCAAGTACAAGGGAAGCAGCTAAGGCTCCCTGCAGTGAGAATGAGTTCAATTCTGTGGACTTCTGTGAAATTCACAGTGAAACCACACAAAGAATTTGTATAAATCACAATCCAGATGGGTTTGAAAAAAAAAGTTCATCTGCTTTGCATACTCCATAGCTCTGAACACTTTTTCCACTTGTAATGACATGGTGAAGAAGCTGATGATCATAAATATGGAGTGTATCACTCTGTCCTTTAACTCCCTCTTTATTGCTTTTGCAACATAATACATGCATCTCAAATAAATTAAACATGTGACATATAAATTCAGTTCATGCTTTTTTGGGGTTGTCAGAATCCTGGGAACCCAAAACTTTGAAAATGACTTGTCAAAACGTTCTGGGACGAAGTAGTTAAGCTGTCATCAACAGCTTAAACACTGTTTATTTGAATATGTAAAGCAACTTTTTGAAAAAAACCCCAAAAGTACAGAGTCTGTTGATCTGAGTCTTTTCTCCACATGTCTTAATTCTGCTTCCCTGATCTCTGGGTGAGGAAAAAACCTTCACATGAAGTGCAAGGGCATAGACATCCACTGTGAAATAAGTACTCTGCTCCACTGACACAACTGATTTGACAAAGTATGGCAATGGTATTACCATGGCACTACAGGATTATTACTCTGCAGTGCCCATTATTTGAAATAGAGTTACTCTTGCTTACCACCAGACAGTAAGTAGCATTTTTCAGTAACACAATAAATAACCCATGTCATCTCTGTATCTACACCTTTTGCAGGAGCAGATACAGAGCCAATCTAAAAACAAATCTAAAAGTGCTATAATAATGCCAGAATGACATGCCTCTTAAGCTGTTTACAGCTGACAGACTAAGTGAAATAGTTTGACAAGGGAGAACACAGCATGTGTTGACAGCCCTGCTTAGTTCACATTTGAAAGACAAAATTAAAGTCATACTTTTACAAGGTGCAGAATTCTGCTCACCTGAAGGACATTCTCTTAAGCAAGACATGGTATTAAGCCTCTGCCATCCTCCTCCTCCTATCTCCCATTTTTATATGTAGGCCACTAAGTGGCAAACATCAAAACCCAGTCCTGACTGCCTATCTCAGTAATTGCTCATGAAAAGGTATCATTTAGAAAAGTATGGAGAAAGCAACAGCGAGAGCAGCCATAAACATTCACCCTCCGTAATTTAAGGGAGCACAACAACGTATGGGCAGCATTTGGCTTTTCTTACAGCAGGCAGCACCGTCAGGAAGGAGCAAACATCAAACAAAGGCTGAGTACAAATCCCCTCTGTCCACAGAGACACCTTTCACTTGATTACAGGATATGAGAGAAAAACATAAAAACACAGTGAGTCCTAAAAAAGTAAATAACAGCTAAGATAGGTCCGAGGAAAGGGCTGGAGACAGGCTGAAAAACAGAGCAGCTTGGCAGTACCTGTAAACCTTTGAGGTACAGGTAGCAGGAAGGCTCAAAGGACAAATAGTGGCAAAAAAACAGCCTCTCGCTTTTCCTCTGTTCTTGCTAATACCATCAGGCCACAGGTTGTCAGCAGCTTATGTGGTGGCCAGTGTGAGAACAGTTTAGTGGACTCAGGCCAGCTACTATTGAAGAGGTTTCTTCCCTGTAAAAGCTCTTGCTGTTACTTGGCCCCTCACTATTAGAGGCCAAGGAAAGCCATGAGCATTTACCTTCCCTCCCGCTCTGAGAGACAGAGGCTCTGCTAACCTAGGGCATATAGCCCTAACAAGGGAAAAGACAGTGTCTGCTATTCCTTTTCAGTGGATAAGCCCAGGATTCTGCTATGTACTAGCAATGTTCTTTTAATAAGCCTTGTTATTGGTGACAACGAGCTCAAAGTTGCCAAGCATCAGGAATATTCAGCATTTGGAGGCACAGGATCCTGTTACCATTGCATTACACTGGGCTGACTACCTGCTAAGAAGCAAGGAGCCTGGCTGCTGGAAGCACCTTCCTTCCTCAGAGGTAAGTGGAAAATTGTATCCAACAGCGACTGAGTCCAGACTTAGTATGAGATGTTTCCATGTCTGGAGCCCGTGAACAGGGACTGTACAAAACTTCTAGTTGAAGCTATAGTTCAGGAATCCGAATGGTGTTGTGTGGAAGTTGTGTGGAACTTCCATTTCAAACTAATGGAAGCCTGGGTCGAATATTTCTTCTCACACATGAAGGTCATCAAATGTTTGTGTGCCAAATGTTAGAATTGATGCCATCCTAATGAACTCTGAAAACATTCTCCTGTCAAAGCAAACAGAACAAGTTGACATCACTGATCCCAGCATCGACCAAAGAGGAAAAACAAACAAACCATCAGTTAAAAAACCAAAGGGTTTTTTTGTCCTTTAAGTTCAAGGATGTGGGTCCAGGAGTGCAATGACAAAGGGGAGCAATGGTGCAGGTGACAAAACAGTTGCACTCATGACAAAGAAAGTTCATCCTGAGGAAAAAAAAAAAATCCTAAGCATCCAGGTCAGAAATATCTGGGCTCTCTCTGCTCCTACTATGTGGCACACACGAGATCCCTTGTGTCTGAGCTGTGCCGGATTATTACCTGTAACATGTGCCACAGGCTAGAACCTGAGTGGAGAGTAAACCTGCTACTCAGCCCTGTCAGACATTGCAAAAATGATTACTCTTAAAAGCAAGCCAGCACGCCTCAACCTGTCTACAAAGAAACTTTTTCTCTCCTGCTTGAGCTGCCGAGCTTGCAGCCTCTTTCTCCTCCATCTCCCAGGGGATCTCCCAAACCACCTATCCAAGTATAACCCATGGAATGGCAATCCTGCTACAACTGGATGCAAGTATGAAGGAAGTGTATCTTACAGTTATGCTGCTAAATTGGGTTTTGGGAAATCCAGTGACATTTCTTCCTTCTAACACATGATTCCTGTATGTCCCTTGGCAAATTCGTGAAATCATTCCACATGGGAAATAACCATACCTTCTCCTTTGCCTCCCCTGTTTGTTTAGAAATTTAGGACAAAGCTCATCTTGCTGTGCACTGTTTCTAGCAAAGAAAGGTCTGGTCCCAATCTCTCCAGGTAGCTTGGCGGTCAGTATACAACTAAATAAAGCTAATGTTACCATTCACACAGTACAGAGGAAAAGACAGAGACTTTCTGCAGAGATCACAGTGGGTATAAAAGCCTGGTGAAAGCAGCTAGGTGCCAAGCACTGATGAAGTTCCCAAATTAATGTTTCTCCTCAGCTTTTCTGGCCCTTTTGTGAAGAAGATTTTTCACAGAAATTGCTACAGGATAGAGGTCCTGTTGAAAAATTTGGGAATAATAGCAGAGGAACCAGACCAGAACTGAAAGGATGAAGCATACTTTGTTGCTCCCTACATCAAGCACATTTCCATTTTATTTAGTGTTTTAATTTCCAGTTTTCCCATGCTCACCCTGTGCCATCACCCATGTTTTTTGAACTGAAGGGTATTATCTTAGCCTCATTTCTCCAAAAGTCAGTTTTAATCTCAGTCACTCTCCAGCCCTGCAGTTTTCCTTCTCCTTGACAAGCCCGGCCACTTAAATTCCTATCAACTCAGACAACATTTACCCACACCCCTTTCTGTTCCTATCTCATTTCTTCCCCTTCCAGTTTTTGTGATGCCATCATACATCTATGCCAGCACACAGAGCATGCAGCAGTAGACATATAGATCCTGACTGTGTTGAGGAAAGGGGAAAGGTTGAAGTGAATAACATCCTGCGTTTGAATGATTTCCTTGCTCGCTATACTACAGTGAGCTGTACTTTCATATACTGTGATGGATGTGAGTTATGGGTCACTCCCTCACTTGTGAAAATAAATGTACAATACTTGCCAATTGTTATACTGTATATTACAAATTTCTATCACTTAAGATTTATACACATAGCAAACCAATCACACAAACAATACAGCTTTACTGCCAGTTTTTTTCTCATTGAGATGGACAGATGTAAAACTACCCTTAGCCATAAAGAGGTGCTACATTATCCAGAGTGGGACATTTTATGGACAAAGAGTTTATGATATCCAAAATTTGCCTGGGGTGCAGTGGATTTAGCATGTGCTAAGTAATGCTTAAGTGATTTGCTGAAGTGGCCTAATAGTACAAAACACTCCTGGCTCTATTTGCTTATAAATACATTTCAAGGCACTGATTGAAGACTGTAGTGCCCTAAATGGTCTTGGACCCAGTTATTTAAGAGATATAATCTCTCCTTATAAATCTTATATAGTAATTCAGAACAATCAGAACTACTGCTGCTTTTTTTTTCCTGGGTCGAGAGTGGGGTGTCTTAAACAGGAGATCCATGAGCCTGTAACCTGTCCTCATCAGCCTTCAGACACAGCAGTGCTTCAGAGGACTATTTCAAGGAGAAATATGAAGCTGGTCTCTTCAGTGTGACAAACATCAGTTAATCTCTTGAGTGACCTTTTACATCATGTAGGCTAGCAACAGAGGACCTAAGACTAGCCATGTGTTCAGAAAACCTATTTCAGAAGCCTTTTTCTCTCTCTCATATAATCACAGAACTAGTGTAAGCGCAGAAAAATTACACTCTCACAGGTACCATCTGTGCTACAAGCTCTGAGCTGTCCTGGCATCCCCGTAATGTCACCAGAGAAACTGGAAACTCTCGCTGATCCCAGCTCCAGCAAGGCTCCCTTAAAATACTTACAGTGCCACCAGCACATCTTAGCTAATGGGAGTGGATCCTGGCCACTTGTATTTTATTTACAACCCTGTGTTCCATTTCAGGTTCACTTTAACTGCCATGAACTGCTGAAGCACTGGATGCCCTTATCTGCTTTCCTAAAGGAAACAGACACATGAAATACATAAGATAGCAGGTTTTAAGATTAAATGCTATAAATATGGATTAAATTTCATGTACATGCTTTTCATTCCTTTAAGGAACTCTTGTTCATAGCATTCTGTTCCAGGTTGCCAAAATAATTTCTACTCACATTCACATTTAGAAGCACTTAAAACATAGCAGAGAGGGAATGCATTTGGGGACAGAACTGGCAACACAGAGCTCAGGCGTGCCATCCAGCCACCCTGAAAGCTCAGGAGACACCAGAGGCAGCACCCAGGGCAGCTGAGCTCACTCAGAGCAGGGCTGCACAAGGCCCTTCAGGGGGAACTAGACAGGGTCCCTGGCAGTGAGGAAAGGTGTTCTTGGCACAGCTTCTCAAAACTGGAATACTGACACTTAGGAAAAACAGGAACAAAAGCATTGTCTTAATATCTGTTTCCATGATGCCAGCAGTGATGGTCTGGTCACCTTCTTGAGAGGAAACTCCATTACTTGTCTTTTCAGTAAGGCTGCCCCTCACAAAAGGGAATCAAGGAAGACAAATAGCCACCCACAGCTAACAGCCTCAGTGGGTTGTTTTGCTGTTTGCTTTAGTTCAATGGCTTAAAAGGGCCAGCAACCCTCATCCTGAGGACCCTATTAGAGAAGTAGCTTTGAGCAAAACATACAATTAACCTTTGAAACTCACTGTAGCAGGATATCATTGAGGAAGCATATGAGATATATTTTCATTTTTAAAAAAAAGGATTATAAAGAAGCAATTCTAAGGGCACAAATTATAAGTACGTATTTTTACTAAAGAGAATTCACTGGTAACACCCACTAAGCACTGTGTTTCTGAGAATCAAGAACAAACAGAAACAGGACTAATAATAAATTATTCACTCACCAAATAGTAGGTGAATATGATGGGAAAAACCAATAAGATGAACCCAGACTGCTTAGAGTTTTCAGAAAGTGCCACTCACAGAGGCAAGGATAGAAACTACAGTTGGTGAATGGATACTGGAATGATTCCATTATGGCAACTTTTGTGTCCAGCTCTTTCCTTCATGCTCACTTACCTGTTAGCTCCCATGTGATGGTCTTTCACAACCTTGGAAAGGTTAACCAAAAGTACATAAACGCCAGCCTGACTACAAAGGCCTAATAGGCAAGTTGAAAGAAGTATACATATAAAGAAGATTTCAAATAGAAATAATAAGGAACCAACTGAAAACATCCAATTTTATTGTGTAGGAGACTCAAATGGCTAAGAAGAACACATCCTTCAAGCAACTTCTATCATATTTAGAAACATTGTAAAATCACTGGGTCAGACAGCCAGGGCAGCAGACAAAAAACATGAAATACTTGGAAAGTGCTGGTGCTTATACTACTTTGAAACAGGAAGACTCACAACTCTCCCTCAATAGAGGGAAGGTCTGAAATGTGCCAAGCATCCTCACCTATCAGGGTTCTGGCAGCAGGAGGGTGTGGTAGACATCTATGCAGAGAGGATACCACACAAGTTCTCCCACTTTTTTACCACTGGAATGCAAAAGTAACCAAGAAACCACATCTTTAGCACTACTGTGTGAGCTTATAAGAGAGGTAAAAATTGTATATCATTACATTTCTAGTACCATGTAACTAACTATCTGGCATTCACAAGGTTCTATCCTCATCCTGGATCCCTTTATATCCATCAATCTATTCCAGTTTAGAACAAGTAAGCCCTCAGATTTGATCCAAAGGACATTAACAAGCTAAAAAACCCAAATAAATTATAATTTTGGCTTTAACACTTCTCTATACAAAGCCAAAATGTCGCCATGTATAGTGATGTGGAAAAAATACCCCTTAACAAAGGCCCCTGCAGCCTTGTGAAACACAGAAAGAGAAACTATGCTGTGAGCTCTGACATTAATAAAAACATAAATGGATTGATTCTAGAGAATTTATTGAACAAAATTTAGTTAGGGTCTTTTTGTTTTGTTTTTATTTTAACGATTGCACACCACTTAATTTTTATGAGCTCGATTATGCCTTTAAGGCACATTCCAGCAGAGGGCTGAGGTGAAAAAGCCTCTCCAGGGAGGATGCAGCAGAAGTAAAAGCCTGTGGGATGTGCAAGAGTTCAGCTAATCCTTTCTAGGCATTACCTACTTGCAGCTTTTGCACTTCCCAGTGGAAAAGTAAATCTGTAGGCCAATGGCTAGGAAGTTTTTTACCTCTTTCAGCACACTGTGCCCAGGTGTGAGAGGGGGTTGATCCAAGCCCTCCTTCAGGCATAATGGCTGCTGGCCTTTTCATGAACAAGTTATTAAACTTGGGGAGCTGGTCCCATCACAAAAATCTGGAACTTCTCAGAAAGGATGGAGATCATGCACCTCCTGTATTCCAAGGAAGTTATTGTTGGCAAGATTGTAAGAACTCTGCATTTCTCACTCTCAGGCCTAAGAATGAACTGCTCCTCTCACCTGTCCAAGAAACCAAGTCATAACTAACACTAAAGTTCTGAAGCTCTTTGACCTCAGGGCTACTGTACCTCAATCTCCTGATAAGCACGTGCTGGTTCCCTCTATTTCACTTACCAACTAAGACGACTGCATTTCCTTGGCAGAACAAGCTTTTACCTTTACTTTATTTCTACTTACTTTTACTGGGAAAAATCACTAGAAATTACATAAAACATTATTCATAGTGTTTGGGATCCTTGAAAAAACTTCTAAGCAAATTCTACCAGATGCTACAACCAGTTACTCAAATGCAGCTTCATTTCCTCGCCTCAGTGCTGTTGCATATTTAAATGTACACATATTTCCAGCAAATAGGTACAACTCCTTGCTTTAATCCATGATCGCAAAAGCATTTCCCTCAGGCTTCCTTTGA
Organism: Pitta sordida; assembly: GCA_013390025.1. NCBI lineage: Eukaryota > Metazoa > Chordata > Aves > Passeriformes > Pittidae > Pitta > Pitta sordida. The sequence continues at coordinate 705,891 of WEKX01019752.1, forward strand.
GAAAGGATTTTGGAGCTTGCGTCACCTGGGCTTCCCAAAGTCCATTATCATAGTCCCTGCAGCAAACAACGAATCCCGGGTCAGGGCAGGAACTGCTGCCTCTCTCCTTCTGGAAAGAGGTGCTGGTCCTTTATCCCAAGAGGTGCCACAAGTCATAGCCTGTCTCTGAAACAGTTCAGGTGTCAGCCCAGCTTCTTGAGAGCAGAACCATTCAGCTGCTGAAGGCTGCCTGACCTCTCTAGTGAGAGCTCCTTAACTTCACTGTCACCTTGACTCAGCTCCTTGGGATGACCACATGTAGTCTGTGGTGTGGGGGCAACAAAGGGACAAACCTACGGCTCGTGTACCTGGACTGCTCCAGCTGAGCTGCACTGTGTCCTCCCCTGCCACTTGCCCATGTGCACAGACGTTGTGCATTCTGTCCATGTTTTCCATCCTTTTGCCTCTGCCTTCCCTCTCTTTTGGGTCCCAGTCAAACACTATTATAAGAAGTGTTTGGAAAGCTAAAAAATGTGAACCTGGCCAGTCAGTGGAGAAATTCAAACTGAATTTAGAAGCAAAAAAGTCTCCCCCACCCCAAGACCCAGAATGAATAAGCAATATCCTTGCTGACCACTGATTTTTACAAATCACTTACTCTCCAGCCAACACTGAATCGGCAGCACCCTGTACCACTCTGCTGTCGTGCAGCCCTTGGCAAACACCTGTCACGATGGTCCCGAGCAGAGCTGTGCAGTCTCACAGCGCTGCCACCCAGGAGGGCTCCTCCAAGGTGAGGGATAAAGGAACAGCAGGACTGATACTGTGTCTAATGTGGCACAAGGTTCCCTCGGCACAACGTGCCCCAGCTAATGAACGCGCTGCCCCAAGTGCAAACAAGCCAGGAAAGGTTCTGTTTTCAAAGCAAACGTATTGCACTTCAATGAAGATTTTTTTCACCCTAAAAAGTTTTAATATACACACTAAATTAAGCTTGAGAAAAGGGGACATTTCATCTTTAATCTATTTACTTCTGAATATTTAACATACAATTCTGGCACCAATCACCAGATTTAACTGGAAAATTACTCACTAATCTGTTTGCTTATTTGGAATAATTGGGTAGGCTGCCAGGGAAGAGGATTTCCTACCCTGTTTAATATCTCAGTTAGTAGTCCAATTTCAGCTTGGCGGCATAATTACTCTGACAGAGCTGTAGCCACAGGGCCTGTGAGTGGGGCTGCTTTTTAAACCGTAAATTATGGAGGATTAGCATTTATGAATTTTAAATCAGGGCTGTGGTAGGAGACACTAAAGCTGCTTAGAGCTTGCAAACCACTGCATTCAATCACCAGTCATTAACACATTCCTGCCCAGCACTTCCTGCAATCACATCTAATAAAAAGGTATTTCTAAGTTGCTTTAGAATATTGTGGCTCTGTGTCTCCAGGGTCACACCGGGGATAAGGAGATGCACTTTCCAGGAAAAAAGCAGTACAATTTTATTTGACCCTGATTTACCTCCCACATAAGATGTTACAGGACTGTCTCCTCTGCTTGCCTACTACAATTTCTTCTACCAGATCGATAACACATGATTTGATCCTCACTAAAAAAAATTTAAAAATTAAAAACTGCTGGAAATTAGGGCTACAATGTGGCTGGTTGGCAGAGATCTGAACTCTGACGTTCCCCTAGCTCAGGAGCTTTGTCTTGTGAGCTTTCCACTGTTGTGTTTGCCTGTCAGGCTCACGATGAATCATTATGGGGTAAATCCTTCCTTTGATGTAGGCATGTAACTTCTTTTAAGGCCAATGAGAGTTATGTACATGCACTGAGGGCAGAATATTTCATGCCCTGAAGAAGTAGTCTTAGGGAAAAAAATGCCAAAAATCTCACTGCTTTGAACTTCGAAGTTGCTTCACTTGGGAGTCTAAAGAGCTCTGAAGCCCTAAGACACGCATCCAAATGCAAATGCTGAGCCCTTCCTCCTTCCAAACATGTGTATCTCTCCTTCTGTGAGCCTACAATTCAGCAAAGTATTTAAGCCAGTTCTTCACATGACTGTTTCAAACACCAAGGGCACACATAGGAAACCCCCAATTTTTACAGGGAGTTTTCACAAACTAAATGATATCTACATATGTTAATAAAAATACATAGATACATAGAGCCTCTTACCACAAAAAAGAAAAAAACAACTCCATGAATTAAAGTTATATGCTGTAAAATAAGCAAAGGGAAAAAAGGTGGCAAACTGGTCAGAGTAAAACTTGATCCAGCTCTTGTCATTAAAGCACAGGCAATTTAAAAGGGAACCTGACTGAAACGCCTCCCACGGTATCCCCATGCAATTAGCCCAGAAACTTAGAGGAGCTCTATGCTCTCAGAGCTACTTCCAGGAAGGGACAGAGGGAATTTCCCTGTCATTGCACAGAGGTGGGGATTTGTACACCCTCCTCAGAGTCACTCAGCATTGACCTCTGACATAAGCAGGATACCATCTGATGATACATTACGCTGCAATCAACAGTGCTATTCACAGAAGCAACCAGATGATTTAAGATTCCCAAACCTCATTGAAAGTCGCTGGAAATTAGGCACTTTGAAAAGTAGACACTTTTGAAAATATCTTTTAATCTCCTAAATTACTCATGCTTTTGAAAACTTTACTCATGCTAAGAGCTTTGGGGGCCTCAGTCAGTGAAAGCTAAACTGAAAGACCTTAAGGAAGGACCATTTACACAGAACCCTGCTCAGCTCTTATCTTTCCTCTATCCTCCTAGCAACAATAGACAGAAGGAAAGCCAAGCTCTTGGCAACACTAGCCCTGTGCCAAGAATTCATCTGACAGAGTGGCAGGTCCCTGGAACCTATGAAGGCTACCCAGACAGATGGATTTTCTTTCCTACTACACCGAGTAGATTTTTTCTGGCTGACCTCTTTCCCCTGAAGGCTGAGTGGTGCTACTACTTCTCCCTAAGCCGTAAGAAAGATGCAACCTTTGCTGCCACAGGAAGAACAGCTTGATCACTCACTACTTGAATAGTGCAAACACTCCATTCTTAGGCACCAGTTCCATTCATTGATCCTTCTACCTCTTCTTGTCTCCACACCGCTGTAAAATATTTCCTAATTCTGCTTTTTGATTGCCCCACAGTATTCTCACTAATGCTGATTCCATGTATAGGCATACAGGGGGGGAGCAAAGGTTTTTTTGAGCAGGGAACAAAAAGTGGCATCTGTTCTGCGTGTCAGGACTCACTCAGTCCTTAACAAACTAGAGCAGTGCCCAGTCTCTAAGTATAAGGGCTATTCTTTGCCAGTAAGAAGAGAGGGCAGTGAGCCACCTGCAACTTATCTAAAACACCTCTTCAAATGCACTCATCCATATCATCTATCATACTGTGGGAGGGGAAACAAGCACATTACAAGGAACTGGGGGAAAAATAAAGGGGGGGGGGGGGGGCATTTCAGTCACTGTGCATTGTTTGGAAAAACACCAAACAACATGACAGTCCCCAAAGGGCTGTTCGAGCTGGCTTTGGATGCATTCTTGTGATCTCTGCAGAGAGAGTATAAGGGCTACAATAGAGACTAGATTCAAAACCCTGACAATCAAAGTCTGAAAGGAAAAAAACTAGACAGTTTAGATTCAGCTCCTGCGCAGCATCTCTAAGCAGCTTCAATTTCTCAGCATCAGGGCAAAAACCTAGGGCACTTTCTTACTCCTTTCTGCACTATGCAATTGCCTCAAAATGTTGACTGCAGCCAGAAGTTACATTTTAGTCCTCATAAATCAAAGGAAGTGGAATATCCTCTACATTTAATGTCTACATTGTAATGTTTCTAAATACGTACATCAGAATCCTCTCATCCCACAAGGTTTCTCTCTATAGCTCTGAAAGTATCTCAAAACTTGCAAAAGGAGAAAAAACTCCTACTCTCAAGGCAAAGGATGGGGGGAGAAATTGCACCATATATATATGTATATGTGACTGATAAAACTTTGACTTGGAAATCTCTCCTCAGTAGGCTTGACGCTTCCTCTGCCTAAGGAATATATAATGTATAAAGCAATCCTGTCTGCCTCCTTCTCAAAGCCACCTGAACAATCTCCTTTCATTGGCCATGGGGCTTTACAAGCAACTCCTCTGTACAGCCAGGTGGCTTGGCATATGGTCTTGCTTTTCTGCCGTTTGAGCTAGAAGCATTTTAGACTTGTATAACTTTACCTCTAAAAGGCCAGTTGCTGGCAACCAGAGCTGTCACCATTTCCTCTGACACTGGAGAGGATCAACTATTGTTCTGAGTTCCTTCCAATGCTGTACCAAGACTGAAACTCTTCCTACCTTACACTTTGACTGAGAAAATGGTCAATAAGATGGTATAGACAAGAAAGTCCCTCAAATAATTAAGAGCTGCATTCACTCTCAGGTCATTACACTGAGCATGACATTCATAGAAAAACTGAAAAAAACCCTCCAGCATATATTGTTTAGCTGTGAAGGGGAAAATGGACATTAAATAATTTGGAGATGCCCACTAAGAACTAAATGTTGTTTTTCCTAAAGGAAAAACAAATTTTTTTGCAGAAGTTGCTGCATGAAGACTGATAGTATAAGCTACATAGAATACATACTTGACAGGCTCAAACCCTGTATAATTTTACATTTTTGCAAACTGTAGCATTTTGGCCTTTGTAAGATGGGAGATGAGATCTCACATTGCTGCTCTAAAGGAGGAAGAATCAGTGTAGCTTATCTTACCTATCCAGAACAGCAGGCCTTGATGGCTGTGGAAGACAGGTCCCTCCTGTAGAAAACACTTCCAAACAGAGAATAATTCAAAGCATTTTATTCCCACCAACACTACAAACCACAGTGCACTGACCTCTCAAGTCCTGCTTCATTACAGTGTGAAATCAGGGGTTTGCTATTGGTTTTTATCATGCTTTTGGTCTTAAGGCACATGGTGGAATTGTTGACCCAAAATGATGCAGCATGCTGAATACTTCACTATAAGCTTTCAGTTCATGTGTGAATTTTGCTTACTTCTATAGAGCCACCATCTTGATGAATGACATCTGAGACCATTTTCATTAGTGTTAAGGGGATAGCTAATGAGTCAACGCACGTGAGTAATTTCTCATGTATAGCTTGGTATACCCATATACTGTAGGGAGCATAATCCCATAAAGCCCAGGTTTAAAAATAATTCTTTCATAGGAAAACACAAAGGACTCATGATTGAAAAATTTACTGGTCAGGGCTGTAGATCTGCAGAAATTTTGTGAGACAGGAGATCAATGAGCATGCCACCTAATCACACCCTGGGCAGCAAAAGCCTTAACACTGTCCTAGAAGCACAGGAATCGCAGAAGAAATTTTGCAACGTTTTGGCTGTACCTGTTCCATGACAGGAAAGGAAGGACAAAGACAACGTAAATCCCGTAAGGGTGACCAAGAGAGGTTAGAACTAGACCATCCAGAAAGCACTACATAGGGTCAAATCCCAGATGTGCCTTATTTAAATATTTAAACTCTTCAGGATACCTTAGCACTGCTGTAAGTGGTTGAATGCCCCCTTTTCCTTCCTGGTTTAACCTGGGGAAAACTACTGTGGCAGGGAGAAGGGGCAACAGCTCACAAGATCTCATACAGAAAGATGCAGCAGTAAAAGTCACTGAACTTCACTTTCTATGAACGGCTTAAGTGCACATACTTAGTATGTTCGACTTTGCAAGAAATACACAAGTTTTTACCATGCTCAGATGGAAAGGAATGTCAGCTGCAAAAACAATGTCTCCCTCATGTACCTCTTTGTATATAACAAAGTCAATTTCTCCCACAGGAAAGCTAAGAGAGCTGTAAGGTCTGCTTTTCCTTGCCAATAACTGTCAGATGGTATGAACCCAGATACTTCTAGGCACTGGAAATACACTACTGAAGGAAATCGTCCTACTGACAGAGTCCTACTGAAAGGAGAGTGTAGAACATGTAAATGTTCCGGCCCTCTGGAGAGGTCCCACTCCAACATCGCTCCCTGAGCATCAGGAAAAGTCAAGACACTCTTTCTGCTCTTCCTAAGGCTTCTGCTCTTAGCAAGAAAAACTTTTGTTTCTACATCATGAAGCTCAAAAAACCCTCCTGTAGACTTCAAACCTTTAGAACAGAAAAAGTTTTTAGAGTGAAACTTCTAGATGGCATATTTAAACTGATCTATCACACCAAACGGATCCCGAGTCAGTCTACTGCAGCTTACTTCACTGCAGTAGACTGATTTCTACTGCCTGAGGATCTGCTCTTCCACAGTTAGTGACATCTCAATTTCCTTTTTAATAAGCAACAGGCCCTCTTATAATGGGATATATAGAAGGGGAGATGTAAAAGCTTATAATGTGAAAATTGATTATCATGTACTTCAGACTGTTTCCTGCTGTGTCCTTTGTTTTGGTATGCGTGTTTCAATTCATTACTCCGAGCTGTTTCATCGTCTCCGAACTACACTATGAAATACATTAATTATCTCATTATCTTTGGGGCAAAACCTTCAGTCCTTCTTAAAACCCATATTCACTCAAAGCCTTCTCTGGGTTCATTAGGGATTCTGAGTGTGATGAGAGAGGACAAGACTGCAGATAACATCACAACCAACACCAGTTAAGATTTTGGTTCTCTTTGTGCTTCTGCCACATTAAATACAAACAAAAAAATCCCACAGCTCAGTGTAGGTTTGCCTTTTTATAAAAAACCTGTTCAAAATAAAATCATATGTCATAGTGAACCCACAAGAACGTCAAGGCTTAGTCATAAACTGCCAAAAGAACGAAGAGTACAGCAATGACAGGTAACTTCACTAATAGCAATACCAGAAGGTGCCACAGAAATATGGCAATGTCAACATCCTAAATTAGCCTCTACATCAGATAAAAATAATTTAATATTTTTATTTTCATAAATAAATCTTAATTAGGAAAATGTCTCCTCAAAGCATAAAGTAGAGGAAGGTAGAAAAAATACCTACACAAAAATTTGCGTCACATGCTATCACACTTTGAATTTAGGATCGGGTTGGGGTCATTTTGTAAAGAAAATAATGTTCCAGGCCCATCACAATTTGTGAAAGTCAGGTTAGAGTAAAAGCAAAATTCCCTACCGTCCTCACAAGATTTCTCGCCCTGTTCTTTTGTGAATACGCTAGAATGGGTGATGAATGGGAGGCTGCCCCTTTCTAGAGTTCTTGCTGTGTTTTGTGATAACTCATTATATTTCTTTCTTTACAAATAGCCCCATTAATGCTCCAGAATTGAACAGAATCATAAAGCTTGAAACATCCCACTCCCATTCCGGTAGAGCTAGAGGTATTGTTTCATGAATTACAGAGCTGCCAAAACCTGATTTACCCAAGCGAAGCCTTCAAAGCCGAGTCACAGTTATTTATTTATTTATTTACTTATTTGGGATTGTAAAAGAAAATTCTTTTTACTGAGATAAGGATGATATAACCTAGCTACAGCTTTATTTAAATTGAATTATGTGTCTTTTATATTTCTTCAACAATACAGTTGATGGAAATGTTTTAGTACTTGTTTTTGGAGGCCGAGCTAAAAACCTTATTAAACCATTTATAGAAAATTTACAAAACAGAAGAGAGTCAAGCTCTTTCAAAGTCTCTGTGGCCTCAAAACCTTATATATTCTGAGATTAGATGTCACTCTTAGTCAGATGATTCTAAACAAGACTACTATAATCCTCTCTGTTATGGAGATATTTATTTTTGTCTGAAAAACTTCAAAGCAGGCCGTGACAGATAATCAAAATCAAAATTTGCATTCCAATGAGAATTTCTTTTTAATAAAGAAGAATAATTCTCACAGTTCTTCTGTGAAGGAGAGCTGAGCTCACTTATTTCAGGTTGCAGGGTTTGGGGTCTGGGATTTTATTTTTTTTCACATCTCCCATTCATCATCATCCAGTAAAGTTTTTGCTACTTTTGGGCAGAAATTCTGCACCAAGTCAAGAAACACAATAATGAAACCCAACCATTACATTTTTCTTCAGAATTTTTCACAGAATCAATGAAATAGTCAGTGATCACCATCAAGACATAGTCTTACAACTGCCTTCTTGGGTAAATACTCCACAGAGACAAGGTTTTCCTCAGGGAACTGGAGGCAGCCATCAATGGTAGCTGAGCATGCCAGAGCAGGGAATTAGTCTGCTTTTTCTTGTGTCTACACTTCTTTGAATATTCTTCCTTTATGTGTTTGTAGTGGCAGGGGGGAGCTCTGTCTGGGGACCAGAACCTCAGCATGGCAAACCCTGCATCACACAAAAATATCCCATGCTTTAGAAACACTTGGAACACCTCCTTAGGGGCATCTGAAGAAACCCTGCACACACAGGCATGGACACACAAACATGTCTCCCGTTATAGACTGTATGCACTCAGCCAGGGCTGTCAGCTCACCTGGAGTTGCTAGAATAGTGATTTTGTCCTACCTAACCCATTCCCTCTGACAAATTGCTTTTGGGAAGGAGAGCCATTTGGTAGCAAATGCAGTACACGTCGGAGCGCCAGGACCACTGCTGGTTGGCTCTTCACAGTGGCTGTGCACAGTTGAGGGAAGGTGCTTTTCCATTTCCAGGTAAAGCATTAACCTGGCCCGTGGCCTTGCTGTAACACAGATCTCTTTCTCCTTTCAGAATACTGCTGTTTCCTTCCCTTCAATTGTATTAACAAAAAATTAAGTACCAAGGAACAACAATACACTAAGCCTGTTCATAGAACTGTACTGGAGCTTCCAAACTCCCAGCTTCTACCAATGAATAAAAGCTGAAATGGTACCATTCCCCTTCCTGATGCAAACCTCCTCTAAGGCCAATTACAGGAGTCCTTCTGTCCTCCCAGGGACATATTCAGGTGGGACTGCTGAGATGTTGTCTACCTGTTAATACCTTACAGAATATGCAGACCCTGAATAATTAGTTCTTTCAGTTACTTTTTCAAATGACAAGTTAATTTTTCTTTACAAAGAGTTTCCTATGTGGATGTCAAGGAAGGGTGAAAAGCAGCCCAGTAGTAAAGGTGGTCCATCAACTCTACAACACTTTTGCAAAGAGCTCCGGAAAGGCTGCAGAAACACCCCTCAATACAAATAAGCTCAGGCTCCCACTTACTATCATTGGAGCTTTATATGAGAGGAATCCAATTTATCCCATGGGAGATGAAAGACAGTGTAGAAGAGGGTGCCAAGAAACCAGGTCCTCTCTGGTGAGACTTTCTGAAGAAGCAGAACAGCTATTTAGATTTGTTTGGTATGAACTAAAGAGGCAACAGCCATCAAAGAGCAGTTCGCCAGCCCTCAGTGGCCAGCCCTTAGTGGCCAGCTGCAGAGTTTGCTGGCTGCTGTCACAGGCCTGGAGAGCAGTCATTGCTCCCAACATCTCTCCCTGTCGATTTGTGTAGTCCCTTGTCTGCAGAGCTGATTTTGTACTTCCTTTGTTATGTAAATGAGATACTAAAACACTTCTCAGATCCTCTAAAGCAAAATCTCACTTCTATGTGGCAGGGCTCTGCTGGTCCATCCAATCACTTCCCAATTTGCTGGGATTTATTTTTTCATTTCTTTTCCAGGCAATACATCCTGGTCTACATGGATTTTCATTCACTGTTGCACAATTGCTTTGTTAGCACCTCTATTTATTTATTAATTGTTTTATTAGTAGTCATTCCAGAACACCGCTGTGTTGAAATACATATGAAAGAAACCTTAAAAAATTTTTATGGCTGCACATTACATGGGCTGCTTCGATATTCTGATCTCATCCCATTTAAGTACAGTTCTTTAAAGTGAAGGACAGTGGTGTGAGTCAATCTCAGTTAAATGCTGGCTTTGCTCATTTAGCGATGCAATGGGCACACTTGGCTGTATTCACTAAAATCTTGTTTGATACCAATTAAGCCTTAAAAAAATCCATTAATAGTCTGAATGCCTCTCAAACTCACTTTTCAATTTATTTTGAAAAGACTCAAAGTTGGATGAAACTGAAAAAATCTGACAAAGATTCAGTGGAAAAGGGCTGATTTGGAACAAATGGTAGTTTTAATAATGATAAACCTCTGCATACCTTTAAAGTATGGCTCTAAATCTGTCTCTATCCTCTTTACATCTTTAACTTTATCCTGCGTAATGCACTAAGCATAATTTTCTTCTTGGAACCAACTCTTATAATTGAAACTTTTCTGAAGAGCTACTAAGGAAGAACAGTTAAGACTTCAAAATATTAATTCCTTTTCCTCAGATACACCATCTCCATTTCAGATGTTTCAACTGGGGCCTGTCCAGTGTGAGCCTTCATTGTGATGGGAATGCATAGCCATGATATTTGGAAGAGAAGAAAAAGAAATAATATTTCCTCTGCCACCATGCAATCATACTACCTCATTAATCATCAAGCTGTTTTTTTCATGCCTTCCTGAAACGATTTTTGAGGCCGTTTACTCCTTTGGTGAGAACAGTTGCTTTCGATTTTGTCTTTTTACTACAAAACAAAAAGATTATAATAACAAGACCCAACACCTGCAGCCTGTTCTGGCTTATTTTATGTTTTTGGGGGTTTGTTTCTGAAACTCCCATAGGTCCTAATTCCTGCTGAATAAGAGCATGCTTACGTCTCACTTGCAAAAATACACCACAAGATTGGCTTGAAAAAACAACGCATATTAAAGCAGGGACATTATTTTTGCTGAGGGCTAACAGAGCACACCTTTGGGACAGCAGGACCCTGGTGGCTAACATGACAAACTGAGCAGAACAACAACCACTTTTGGGGACCTGCCTTGACAAAGCTTCAAGTGGCACCAGGGTACCTATTATGGCTGCTCCTCTATTTCTAAGCAAAATGATATCAAACACACAGAAAAGACAGCCAATAATGAGAAACTTGCAGCTGTTCTCGAAGAAAGACTTTTTTTTATTGTACCCCAATCCAAAATACTTTAAACCAGTTTTATCAATAGCGATAAATCAGTACGATGATATGATGTCTCTTTAATCTTTTCTAAAACAAAATTTTTTGAACTTTTGAGCATGGCCTTCCCAAATGGGTTAGGTCTTCTAAGACAGCATCAAACCTTCTTTTCCTTGCTTCCCATGTCAGCCCGAATCCCAATAGTTATGAAGCATAAAAAAAAGTTCAAAGTAAAATATAAATTACCATCCCCTTCAAACACAAGTAGAAGTCTTATTAAGTCTCTAGTGCTTGAATCACGTCCCATGTCTGTTCTTTAGACCTTTCTTCCTTTGTGAGGCATAAATGGACACATCTTATTGATTTTCTTTCAACCTGGATCACCTCGATTGCTGTGAATATGGCAGACAAATCCAACTCATTCTCCCGCAGGGAACGAGGAAGAATGCAGACGAGAAGCTGGGGAAAGTCTTCTCACAGTGGGATACCAGGAGTCATTACGCAAAAACCCCAAGTCTAACTGCTTGTAATTCCAAGACCTTTTTCTTTTCAGCTCCTTCAAAAAAATTTCTTTTTTTTTTTTTTTTAATGCCGAGAGCTCTTTCTTAAATTTTTTATGTCTATCATTTTGGCTACCGTATCAATTTCTGAGGGTGTTTTTGTTTAAAAAGAGAAGTATCAAATAAGCCAGCGATGGCTGCAAACCCTGATAAATAAGTATGGTTAATGATGAGTGACTGTAAACAGATACTGGCCAGAAAGAGAAAGTCAGAATCAGAGAAAGCATTGTTTGAAGCCTAACAAAAAAGCTAGTTAAAACTTTTTCCTTCTAACTTGGCTCCACTTTGTATTTTTTTTTTATCATTTATAGAGTTACTTTTCTAAGGACAATTGTATGGAATGAAAGGAAGTGTAAAAGTAGAAAGATTTCTGTGCCTTACACCAAACCACTTACTGTACATGAAAAAGGGATTTACTGAATCAATTTAGTTGTGTAGGGTTTTTTAAATCAAGTGAATGATTTCAGTGAAGTGGAAAAAGGTGGCAAGAATGTGCAGCAACCCAAGCTTTGCTCCTAAAAGCAACAAAAAAGACACAATTGAAATGCAGTGGGACCTCTGTGAATGAATTAGACAGACTGTGTACAGACACTTTGCCGTGACAATCTGCTTCTGAAAGGGATATATTAAGTGCTAACTGCGCTAAGGACGTAAATTGAAGACACTGATATCCAAGGACTAATTTCAAAGCACTTCTCCTCATTAAATGAATTGCTGAAAGAGCAGGGTTTAAAAGACTTTGTTTTTTGTGTTAAAGGATTTGAACTACACCTATCAGCACACTGCACTAGCAAACTAATGCTAACATAATAAACCCGCCACTGTGTTATTACCATCCCCTGGTAATACTATCACAGCTGTAGTGAGTCGAATTTCTCCAGTGGTTCTCAACACCCCATGCAAAGTGCTCTGCCCCAGTGTTCAGTCTCCACCACATAAAATTCACACCACTTTTATAGTGTGACAGAAAGGGTCTAGGTCATTAGTTTAACTACATAAAATTCTAGAAAACTAGATCAGCAGCAGGCTCTTAATGTTTTTCAATTACATATTTAGACATCAGTAACTATGCTTTCAGTAATTTAAAAGGGGCTTTGAACAAAATAAAATGTGATCTTGGAACACGCAGAAGTTGTTCAAACTTTCTTGACATACAGGTTTTATATTCACCTCTAGTTCATTTCATAATGTAAGTCTAATATCCATATGGATATAGCTTAGGGGATATCTCACAGGTTCACAGGTTATTCTGAGTTGGAAGGGACCCACAGGATCATCTAGTCCAGCTGCCAAGTGAACACCCACCTAGGGATCAGGCCCACACGTGTGGAACCATGGGCACCACACACCATACATCCAAGCCTCCCACCATCTAGACCATGTCACTGAGCACCTCATCAAGTCTTCTCTTAAACACCTCCAGGGACGGCGACTCCACCACCTCCCTGGGCAGACCATTCCAATAAGAGATCACTCTTTCTGTGAAAAACCTCTTCCTAACATCCAGCCTAAACCTCCCCTGGCGTAGTTGAAGGCTATGTCCTCTTGTTCTGGTGTTATCAGCCTGGGAGAAGAGACCCACACCCACGTGGCTGCAACCTCCCCTCAGGTATCAGCAATCAAGGTCACCTCTGAGTCTCCTCTTCTCCAGGCTGAACAACCCCAGTTTCCGTAGCCGCTCCCCATAGGGCTTGTCCTCNAAATGCTTCTCTCCAGGCCATGATCTAAGAGTTTCTCCTGAAGCTTATTATGGGAAACCATGTCAAAGGCTTTGCTAAGGTCCAAGTACACAACATCCAGTCTTTTTTTCATCAACCAGGCGAGTCACCAGATCATAAAAGGAGATCAGGTTGGTCAGGCAAGATCTGCCTCTCCTAAATCCATGCTGACTAGTTCTAATGTCATGATCATTTTGCAGGTGCTGCGTAATAGCACACAGGACTATCTGTTCTGACTTTGCCCAGGACGGAGGTCAGGCTGACAGGTCTGTAATTGCTTGGATCATCTTTCCTGCCCTTCCTGTGGATGGGTGTCACATTGGCCAATTTCCAGTCTTGTGGTACACCACCAGTTAGCCAGGACTGTTGGTAAATTATGGAGAGTCTCACAACAATTCTTCCCACAAATATCCACCCAAGTAAGTGCTGCCATTAGTCAGAACTCTCCCAGCAGACTAGCACTAAACCCTGCATCACCTAGGCACTCTCCTTTTCTGTGAATACTCAGTGTAGTCACTGATTAGGAGGTCCACAGGAGCACCGAGGGCAGACAAAACAGTGCAAACAGTACATGTAAATATTTCATTGGCAAACACCATGTTATTCACAGCATAGCATTTCAAAAGAGAACCAGGAGATAGGCATAAAGAACAGGAAAAGTGTAGTTAGACAGAAAGCAATGTCTTCTGGATTTATAAAAAACACCAAAAGGAATCTCAAGAACCAAAATTATGATACCTTAAGAAGAGTAAAATGACCAGTGACTGAGATCAAAATAACATCTTTACCAGGAAGGTGGCACCCTTTCTAATAGCCCAATAGACAGGCACAGAGGAATAGACAGGTTTTCTTTCACCTCAGACTTCTTGTATAACCTTGAACACATTCTTTATCTCCTCAGTACATCATTTCCTCTAAGTACACATGAATATTGTAGGGCATTATTCAAATATCGCAGTAGTGGGAATTATACAATAATCTAATAGAGTAATTTCAAGATTGGCTATTCAGAAGAATTTAGGCATATTTTTCCATTTTAATTTTTAATAGAGACAGTAAAAGCAATGCATACAACTTGTCAGATCCTGCTATAGCACCTGGTAAAAGAATCCAGATGTTCCCCCTTCCAACAACATCATTAAACATGAGGCTGATGTGAAATATTTATAATGAAAGTGAATCATAGCCCACAGAGGAGGAAGCTAGGGCTGTATCTTCTACTAGCATCAAGCACAAAAATGCAAATATACTGAACAAATACTGCATTAACTTTCAAATCACACGTTCTATGTCTCACAAAGTAAGACACAATTTAGTCCTGATGCAGGTGACAGATGGTAGCAAGAGACCACCAGTTTGGAACAAAGTGTAATGAACAGATTTTGAAGGAAATGCACCCAACAATCCAGGACGTAGGAACTCAGGCCAGAGTCCCCTTTTCCTTCTCATAGTGAAGGACATCATAGAATCCCTTTCTCAAATCTAGCAGTTTGATATTAAAATTATTTTGGTTATTTGTCCCAGGCACTCTTACTAAGGCTGTTCTGAAGATTAAAATATCTGATTTACAGGCCATTTTTTCATACTCATACATCCTGTGCCAGCACTGTTCTCTAACTTAAACTGCTCTTACCAGCTCCCAGCTTTTGTTCTGCAGAGTTAAACAAGAAAAGGCCTGTTGTCTCCTCTTTAGGGTTAAGCTCTCTCTGTATTACTTCCAAACCAAATTAATCCTTAAACATAGGAAGCCATAACTGTATTGTTACTCCATGTCTTACAAGATTATTCAATACTTTCCTAATCTCTACTGACAAGACTTCATCCTATGCATTCAAGAGCCATTTCAACCACTTCCACCACTCTATCATGTAGATAGTTGTTAGTCATTGACATCTCTGTCTCTTATTTCCAGCCCATGAGTTTACAGCAGAAATAATATTAGTGTAATAATAAGAAATCTTATTATTAATGCAGATAGCACAGCAAGGTAGAGAATCTATAGATGCTGACTGCCTCCTTGCATTTGCCTTATCATTCCACTTTGTAAGCCATTCAAGAAGCTGAAATTACATCTTGTCCATGGACTAGACAAGTCTTACAAATTTTCTAAAAGTACAGTAATCCACAGTTTCTGCTGCCCCAGTGAAGCATAACACTTTCAGAAGCATTTTCATGAGAAAGTAGTTAAAACTGTTACAGTACAGGATTCATAAACCTTCCAAACCTAAAAACAAGAGACCAATGTCTTCATCCTTCATAGGAAGATCTGAAGAAGTATATGCGTCCAACTGTAGAAATCTATATAAGACACTGACTTGTTTATCATGGTCTCATCATCCATACTTAAAAAACAATACTGGTTTTGAAGATGGACCACTGACTTTCACGTTTTTTCTATGAACAGATAACGAAAATCACATTACTTTGGAAGGAAGAAAATCCATAAAGGAATCCACATACCCACCAGCACATTCATGACAAGGAAACAAATGTGGGCCACCTACAAGCTCTGAAAGGTGTTTAAGACAGTCTTTGTCCTAAAAAAATTTCTTATGAACTGTGTTTAGACTTCAGCACCAAGTCAAAATTTGCTGTCTTCAGTATAAAAAAAGTGTCTACAGCGAAGCATGAGGTTAACCATGGAATCACGCTATCATTAAGGTTGGAAAAGACCTCTAAGATCATTGAGTCCTACCATTAGCCTAACACTGGCCAGTCCACCACTAAACCATGTCCCTAAACACCACATTTTTGTATTTTTTAACACTTCCAGGAATAGTGACTATCACTTCCCTAGTTGCGTCCTCCAATGCTTAACATGTCTTTCAGTGAAGAAACTTTTTCTAATATCCAGTCTTCCCCTGGCATTACCTGAAGTTGCTTCCCCTTGTCCTGTTGCTCTTACCTGGAAGAAAAGACCAACCCCCAGCTGGCCACAACCTCTTTTCACGTAGTTGTAGAGAGCAATAAAGACTTCTCTGAGCTTCCTTTTCTTCAGACTAAATAACTCCAGTTCCCTCAGCCACTCCACGTAAGACTTGTGCTTCACCCTTCAATTACTCTATTAGTGGTAAATACAGTGAGACCCCAGATATTGTCAGCTCATGGGTCCAGGACAGGGCGTAAAGACTGTGATTCACAAAGAGAGCAAACTCATGAATATGCAATTAAGCCCTGCCTGTTGCCACATCCCGCCTCAGGGACGGGACACCGCTGTGGCCAGGCCGGGCTGGGCCACACCACTCATGGCTCCCTTCTGGGCTCCCTGCCTTCGCCAAAGCAGGATGGGATGGGATGCCATGGGACAGGACAGGGACTGGCTGCTCATGGCTTCCTTCCTGGCTCCCTCCGTTCACCAAAGGAGGATGGGATGTGTTGGGACTGGGATGCCTCAACTATTAAACTGACATTTTCTCTTATTTTTTTCCCCTCCCTTTTTTTTTCTTTTTTCCTCGCCCTTGGCATCTGTGACAGGAGGAGGCACCTTTCCCTTGCCCCCGCCGCTGTGGCACGGGCACCCGCCCCTGGTGCCATGGTGTGGGCTGCAATCTGCCCTCCCCAGGGGAATGGGGAGAAGGTGCTTCCCACTCCCACTCTCACGCACAGACACACACAATGGCAGCTTCCTCCTGCAGCCTGGCAGAGAAAAATTCCAGTCACACAAACCCACAAGGTTACAATAAATGCATCCCGGATGGCACTGGGATGGGGACAGGCTGCACAGCTCACAGCTCCTGGCTCCTTCCCCTCACTGCTCCTGGTGGCAACTGGGCAGGGCTTATTTGCATATTCATGAACTCATTTATATATTCATGAGCTGTCTGCCGTCACATTATTTTTTGCACATGTGTGTGGAACCACTTTTCACTGAGAAATGAGTAGCAAAGTATTGAAATCATGGATAGGTGGACTGAGGCTAAGCAGGGATCTTCTGTATGTATTCAGCTGCTTTGTTGAATAAATTGTAAGTTTATATTTAAAAAAACCCTACATCTTCCCTTTTTATGTTAGTTGTCATTTAAGAACTTAACATGGACACTGGACTGAAAATCTTGCAGATGTTAAAAGCATGCTATCAGATATACTTGTTGCCCAGGAACTTTCTTTAAGCAATTCACTTTTTAAAAATCACGCATTTGACCAGCTTCAAAGTGGAAGTGTTACATAGCACAGAGGTTGGTATTGAGAAAACCTAGGAGACCAAGAAAATTGAATAGGTAGAGATTTAGAATCCAGGCTTTCTGTTGGGACAGAGGTGCACTGCAAGCAGAAATATTAGCAGTGTTCTCCTTTGGCATCAATTTCGATATCTGTTTTGGACCTTTTTGCATCTATCTTTTTAGTAGCTGTTCAGTTCCCTTTATTGGAAAATCTGATTCTTCCACTCTCAAATCCAAATCTAGTTCTTATCTCACTTTCTATCCTTATTGATATCATTTATTTTTCCTCTTACGCTTGACCTGGACCATGATCATTGAAACTGATGTAAAGACACTAGTCAGCTTCAGGTAATACTGAATTACACACCAGAGACTTGACCTTGGACACAAAAGAGAATAACAGAATAGGTTGGAAGCTGCCTCTGGACTGTCTATTCTGCGCATACTCTGCTCAAAGAAAAGTCAAGTAGAGCACATTACTCAGGGCTGTGTCCAGCTGAGTGTTGAGCATCTACAGGGACAGAGACTCAGTAACCTGTGGCAGTGTTTGACCACCCTCCCAGTAAGAAGTTTTCTTCCTATGTGAAAATAGATTTTCCTGTAATTCTATTCATGCACATCGTTTCTCATCCTATCATTTGGCACAACCTCGAGAAGAGTGTGTCTCTTTCATCGTTACACCTTCTCATCAGGTATTTATATGCATCGGTAAGATCCTCATGAGCCTTCTCTTCTCCAGGTTAGGCAATCCCAGATCCTCACATCAGCTGCTCTGATCCCTTAATCTTTCATGTGGCCCTTCACCATGCAAACTGCTACATCTATTGGCTACTAACCAGTGTCTATACTTGAACTTTAAATTATTATAAAACCGTATGAATTATAATCAAACCTAGCAGTATATCAGTACCTTGTATAAATGGATCTAAATGCAACTTGAAGGAGTAACAACAACAGGGCTTTCATCTCCATTCACTTCTCCATTAAGGTATCCTATACAGGCTCAGACTGCTAATTCAGAAACTGAAGAACTTTACAAGTTGTCAGCTGGCTCAGTCACTATAAATTAACAATTATCACAACACACAGGATTTCAAGGACCTGTCTTGCCTACGGTAACAAATTGCTTATATGTTTGGCACAACAGTGGTCCCGAAGAGCTGATATGCTCTGACACAAAATCTACTTTAAAAAAAGTAAATGGTGTAATAAACTGTATTCCAATTCCTTTCTTCCTGGCACTAATAAAAGTTCATCTAAGCATTATTAGCTCCCACACTCCTCTGCAATAGCCCACACACTGAAGGACAATGATGTGCAGTCCATAATGGTAATTTACTGTCACTCAGTCCCCAATCCTACAAAAATCCATTCTAGGGCTCTGGTCTCACTCCTTGGGCACTACTTAGTGTATCTCATTGACATGAAACACCAGTAAGTACTTTCTACTTCCAGTAAGAAACTTGCTGCTCAGTTCAGAGAAGTACTGTTGAAACTTCCTTGGAGAACCTGGATAAACTTATTAATGTAAGAACAGCTCATGCAGGACTTTTTCAGCATAAACAGAGATATGGTGTCTTGCTCATGTACTCTTGCAAACCTCAGACTATCATTACTTAGCTAAACTCATGTGAAGTAGATGCTTATGTAGAAAACTCAGAAGAAAGGCAGGTTTTAGTGATTAACTGAGTAACCATGGCATAAACTAAGCACTGCAATCTGTAAAGTTGTTCATGAGAGAGAGCAAATAAGAGCTGGCTGGAAAGTATTGATAAAAATTCATCTGAATTTTCTGATTTATTACCGTAGTACCATTTCACAAAATGGCATAATCTCAACAAACTTCTGGTGTTGACTTTTTCCCCAGCAGGAAACCAGGTCCTTGGGATGCAGAGCACAGCAGAGGTGTATGAAAACTTTGCAGGGACTGTTTGATATGGATGTATTTAAGGAGTGCCTTGCTGCTTTATCCTATTCTCTATTCTCAAAATTGTAACAGGACAGGGCTCCGTACTGCTTGGATAATTATTGGCCCCTTGTCCAAAGCAAGGTATGTTATTTTGCCATGATGTTCATTAAAAAACAGGTTTCTCATCTACAGAATGCCACAACCAATTTGGGCCTGCAAGTCAAGGACTGTTAAAGGGAGAAAAAGACATATAATGTGACTTCTTCAGGAAAGGAATTCACCTCCTTTGAAGTCTTCTGTTACTTTCCTCTGGCCTCCTGCTACCGCAAATCCTCCTGATTCCATGATGCAACCAAGCTGTTTTATCTGCCAGGAGTCTTTCTGAAGAATTGCATAACCAAATCACCTCATTAAAAAACTTCCACTCCACTTCTATTTCAGTCAGCTTTCAGGGAAGCTATGCATCTCCCCATCTCAGCCGGAACTGAATGATGCACTTCAGATTTCCACAACATGTACCGTTATATGCACCCTCCTGCCCATGGATGGTGTTACAGTGAAGAGAATAGTACCAATTAACTTCTCTTCTATTTTGGATGCCACAGGCTAAAAATACTTGGCTGGAGTTTATTCTTGTGTATGGATGTTTGCTTGATCTTAACTCTTTAGGAACAGCAGATTGTATTACTGACCTCAGCATTAATTAGGTGTTCTGTGCACTGATAGACTAGGAAAGGCAAATAAGTTTTACAGCTTCTTATGTTTCACTAGAGGGTGAAGACACTCAGAATATAAAGGACAGAGCTAACAGTTAATTTCAATTCTAACACCAATGTAATGTTTTCCTACTTATATCGAAAAAAAAATATTTTTAATACACATAACTACAATTAAAAGTGTGACTACAACAGCATAAAATATTTTTTGGAATTCAACTTATGACAGTTTTTGCTACTAATTAAAAATGAGTCAAATTTCCCCCACATGCTTTGTTATTTTCCCTAGTTCTAAAAAAATCTTTATTAATTAGATTGATTAGCTAATCAATATTCATTCTATTCTTATTAGGAATAAAAGTCTAACAACCACAGGAGAAATAGAGTTGGAGTGACTTAGATCAAGTAGACAAAGAAACATCCATGTTCTTCGTGCTTGAGTCAAAGTGAGAGGTCCTGCTGCCAGTCTCATGCTCAGACTGTTAGGTTGTGTATGGCTGTTTCTCTGTGGAACAGGTTATATCAGGCAACATCATTTTTCTTTATCCTTCTACATATTTCTTATTGACCAATTCCATCTTGGATTTCCGGAACTTCATCTAATTACTGCATTTAATTACTTTTCTTTTATCCACTTAATTTCATATTATTTCCCCCTTGCAAATTAGGAATAGAAATCCCTAGACTCACACACATAAAATAATAGAATATGTAAAGTTTTAAACGGTAAAATATGTTCCAAACCCAAACAATAGGTTAAAACTAATTAAAAAAAATAAGTCAACTTACAATAAATGATGAAAATGTTTTCTACAGAATCAGAAAGAATGGACTGTATAAATTATTTGTGTGAAAACAGCAGCATTTCCAAATGTAAGGCTTAGAGCCCTCTGGAAGAATTCTAAAAATTAAACAAAGGGAGCTATTTTTTAAAAGAGATAGGGCTCAGTGGGATTTATTAATGCACATCTTTCAGAGATATTCTTACTTGTACAATGCAAGCAGTAGGTTAGCATGGACTTCCAAATTATATTTAATTGGACAATTATTCAAAGTGAAAAACCCAACACAGTAAACTAAGGAGGTCTTTAATAAACACCTTGTCTCTTCAAGAAAAAACAGGGAAGTCATTTACTGACCCAAGAGGCACAATTTTGTCTTGGGTAAATTTATTTTAAAGTAATTGCCAACTCCAAGAGTAACAATTTTTTAAAGAGGAACATGGTGCTCTCAGGCAGAATAATAAATTGATCTGTGCCCTGTATGATGGCCTAATCACATTAGAAAGATGTACATGTAGTTGTCTGAGGCAAATAGAGGATGTACATCACCTGGTCTATGAACCCACTAAGACTCATTTAATGACATATAGCTTTCTCCTCTCTCCCGATCAGGACTGAATTATAGAGAAGAGACAAATGATAATTTACAGACAGGCTTTATAGCTCTTCCTTTCTGTCCCTACATTCATGTCCAACAAAAGTGTTCCCCTACAGAAGTCCTTTGCAGTGACAGGACGGTTTTCAATAATTTGCCTTCTACCAGCCAGCACTCCAACACCAGAAACGAGGTCCATGTTAATAGCATCACCTTTGAAAATCCATGGCCTCCTCATGAAACCCAAATTCTCTGAAACCCACTGTGATTAATAGCAAATTACAAGTACAAATCAATATTTAAAATGCCAATGTTCCTTCACCTCAGCTGGAGAACAGCTCTACTAGAGCTACTAGAGCTACTACTCTGTATTTCATCTGGTGCGATATGCCTTTCAGATACAAGGATCTTTGATAGCAGGACCTTAAGGCTGGGCCATACACAGGTTAAGGGCAGCCCACACCTCTGTCAGCTGTTTGCATGCCCTCAATACTGTCACAGAAATGGCCCCAGTGAAAGAGGTCCAAGAATAATCCCTCAACTCCACCAGTGAGAGTGATACTTTCTTACATGCATTATTTTGCCACGATATTTCCAACTCCAAAGCCTTTTTTCCTTGTCAAGGTCGTTCCAGGCATTGGGACAGCAATGCTAAACAGCACGCCTCAGTAAATTCCCCCTGATTTCTGACAAAAAAGCTGGGACCCCTGTAGTGCAGATCATGATAAAAGATTTATTTGTGGGGAGTGGAAGATGGTGCCTTTAGTGAAGTTAATAAGTTGTTTTCATTTTAGATGCTTTCATTACAAATGCTGATAAGTCTTAAGGCTAAGAGAGTATGTAAGAGTAATGAATTGAAGGACTCCTCAGCTCTTTGGTGATTATCTCTCTCTTTTAGTGCATTACCATGGGACATCTGGCTTCCAAATTTGTGCCTCTCCTCTGCAGATCTGAGGACCAGCCTACCAATTATACATTCGCATAGGTTGCAATAAATCAACAGCAGCCAAACTCTGACAAGGTGATGGCTGTTGACAGATAAAAACGATACACATTGTCGTGCTGTTCTCCAAAAACAAACACATGCTTTTATCAGATTCTTTTCTTTTAATCAAAAAATTGCCTCTTTCAACATAGAGCCACCTAATTTCACAGAGGACTTCCTCTACACAAGGTTCCCTGGTCTAAACCTGAGCTGCATGTAAAGCCAGGTTTTCAAACAGGCCCTGTATTCACCTCCCACTGCAGTCAAGGAAAAAACTGCTGCTCTGATCCTGGGTCAGCTCAGGCCCAAAGATCATTAACCTTTTACTCTGAGAAGCAGAGTTCTGTGCAGAATAAAGGAATGAGACAAAAAAATATCCAAGGATATATAAGACTTGGATTTATTCATAAGCCAAGTAGAGACTGGGTAGTATGTTTTCTTCAATAAAGGACAGGTCAAGGATATATCCAGCACACAGATGTGTGTAGTGTGTGCTCACCAGTCCTATGAAACTGGCTGGCAGTGATAGACTTTTCTTGCCTGACTCCAACCTTCTGAAAGTTGGCTGTCTAATCTAACAATTTTCTGAAGAGCACCAAAGGTAGTTCTTCTTAAAAACAGTATTTATATAGGCAATATGAGTTCTGCTTTCAAAGTATCTTGGGCTCTGCAGTGATGACAGAGGACCTCAAGTAATTTGCTTCCACAAACACCTCAAATTCAGTGGGAAGAATTCCACTGCCATTTGTAAAATGAATCATACCCTTTGCAAATCCAGAACAAAGTTGTTTTACTATCTGGACCTGAAAATGCTGTCTGGTGATATCACAAAATGTGACTTAAGTGACAAACGTTTTACAATAGGTCTTTTTGAATACTCATAAACTACATGAATCAGCACAAAGATTTAAACACCAAAAAAAAAAGTGTGGGAAGCAAAATGCTATAAAAATCCTTCTGGAATTTCTGTTAGCAGTTCTCATTTGGGAATAAGATTTTATCCCCAAACCTCTCAGCATATGGTGGCAATTGAACCATTGTCTTATCCTCCCTTAAAGAGACCAGGACTATTTTCACACCAAATGATATGAAGCGGCATAAACTCCATAAAAGTCAAAAATTCAGAGGCCATCAAATTCTGCTCATCCCCTTGTTAATTAGAAGAATTCAGCATAATCTAGATAACCAAAAGCATTTTAATTCCTTCAGAAAGTCTTGCACATCATGGAAAACAGCATCTCTCAGATGCCTCTACAGAGATTTGAATCAAATATAATCTTTTCTAGTGAACTGACTGGACAGAAAGGTAGCATGTTACCCTCCAGCTCAGTTTTATTCTTCAACAATGTTATCTACTAGAAAGAACTCATCAGACATATGTTTTGAACCCTTTCTTATTGATTTTATCTCTTTCACCTTTCTACCTTCCTTTTCCGTTCCATTCCCACTAGTTAGGATGCTGCTTTGACCCTAGAACTGGCAAGTCCCACAGCAATAACACAGAGATATGCAAACTTACAGGTGTTCCTGCATCTTTCCCCTTTCTGTTAAGGGAATATAATTCCCTGAACAAACACACTTCTTATTCTCATCCATAATGTTGAAGAACCACTAATTGAGGACAAACCTAAGAGTAATTTAGTCTGCTTTATCATAAATGCCATTCACCTTTATTTGACCAATTTACAGAATAAAGCACTGAAACTTCAAAATATGTCCTTTGTCACAACTTTTTTGTCTCTGCTCATTTAGATTTCAGTACTATGGAAATCACAGCTGATCTGTAGCTGTTATGTAAGCCAGTGTGTTCAACTTCTTAATATTCAGTCTCACTTTTTAAAAAATTATACAACCTAATTCAGGTATGAGTTTTGTTTATAAATGTCTATAAGTAAATATTCTTGTAATTAATATGATTCCAGGAGCTTATTTATTGCAGATTTTTAGCTACGAAAACACATGCAGTAGTATGAATAATATTAGAATAACAATCTGATATTTTGAAACAAGTCTGAGGAAATTATTCATCCAACTCACATTGTAATTCTGTAAGAATTAGGTAACTAATTCCCTTGGGTATTATCAAATTTTAAAAAATGTAAACTGTAAAAACAAACAGCAGCTGCATTCAGCTATATGGGGTAGAAGAGGTCCCTGTGGGGCACTGTACTATCAGAAGTACTCAGGCTGCCTTCACTGACTCTGGGACAGAATTAAGTACTCCTGATGTGAAAACTAGAGCAAAATATGAGAACACCAAACGGCTCATTCAGCTACTGCTGGTAAATTGGGGAACCTCAGAAGGGAGAAGTTAGCTTGAAAACTCCATAATTTGCATTAAAATTCAAGATTACTATTCAGTACACAAAAGAATACACCAGAAAATAAAACGCGATGAAATATGGATTCCTTAAATTAAGCTGAAACTATTTATGGCACTAGACTGCAAAAAGGAATAGCTTCTCCTGGAACACTGAGTTTAGGCTTCCAGCAGCAGCAGCAAAGTTATTTTGCAACTTTCCTGTTTGCCACTACCATCTTCCTGGAGCAAATCTTTGGGTAAGATATTCAAGAAACGTGCTCCTCTAATGGCTAAGTGGTCTTCCTATTTGAGTTGACATTTACTCACAGCCACTGCTACTACCAGTTATTTTTCTGCTTCCCTGATTTTAGTCACTAAAATCTGTATGGGTTTTATTTTGCTAAGCTAAGCAAATCATTCCATTATTTTCTCCACTAAGAAAGCTTTTCCATTCTCCTGAAGAAAATCAGGTTCCTCTTTGCATCTCTACTTCTTGTGTTCAACACAAATACCCGGAATTATACACCCAGGACTTGTACAATTACACTCACACTTTCTTATCGATAAAAATATATCACCTGAAACATTTTAAGAGCAATTTGGTTTTTACATAACCATTTCACAAGAGTGTTCACTGTGAAACATCTATGCATTTCTTTTTTTCTTTGGCAGTGCCACTTAATGAGCCCACAGGAAAAAAAAAATTACATTTGACCTTGTGTACCTCATAAAATTGGCTCCTATTTCCAGTTCTCCATTCCTAAAAATGGTCGATCCCTTCCTGTATGACATCCCAGTCTTTCTGTGTGTGAATGATTGCTTTCAAACATGTGGCCTTGGCTGATTTAATTTCTGTTTCATACACAAATCTGTCTGTCAAACATACCCCAATGCCCAGGCAAGCCTCCTTCACCCTCAGTCTAGAAGAGCAGTTACTTCCACTAGAACCTGTACTGAAGGAAAGGAAGATTCAATACCACTCTCCAAAATAAAGTCTAATCACAAATTACAGCATCCTCCTCCTCTTTAGTAGTTCACATAAGAACATTCCACTTCTTTCAACTGAAGATATATCCTGTGGGTCGCTTCCAACTCAGAATAACCTGTGAAACTGTGACTGTCCACAAGATACATCTCACTCTTGCGGTGAGCCTGGCAATGAACAGCCGTGGATTGTTCACTTGGCTCTACTCAGTGGCGTGACACTAAGAGCTCCTGAATACACCTGAACATTACTAAGATCCAGGTGTTATATTTAATGGTGGTCTGTGAATCCCACCATCCTGACTGTATTCCTGCTGGACAAAATACAATTCCCACTGGACACAACCTTTCTTGTACTTCTAGTGAGCTATTAGTGCCCCTAGTTCTTGTTCTAGACCACTCTTTGTAAAATGCCTGTAGAGCATTCAGGATCTAAGACCCTATGTAAGCATGTAAGTCAGTCATATGTTAGTAATTAATTGACATCAACAGAAAGGATTACACTAGACTAAGCATTCCATGTCCTAGTCTGAGGAATACAGTGAATGCTCAGATAATGTTATCTGCTCATTGAAAAAGAAAAAAGTGAAGATATCCATGACAGTCACCTGTGAGCTCTTTCCCATTATCGTTGAACTCTATAGTTTCTCTAAAAAAGAAAAAAATTCACAAACCCCCACTTCTACTAAAAAAACCCCTAGAAAATCCCTATGAAATATATAACAAATTCAGCAATAATTTTAACCCATGGATTAAAACAAAAATCAAGGTTCACGACAACTATAAAAGGGAAGTGTCAAGAACCCAAGTTTATACTCAAGCTTTTTCAACTGCCTAAGGAATCTGCAGTCTCACCTACAGAGTAATTTAAACACTACAGCCATTTATATGTGGCAGAGCTGCAACACCAAGAGAATACACTAGTTTGGAGCTACCTTGGATATCCATAAACGTGAGATGTATCAGCACGGAAAACACACAGATGAATAGTTATTGTAAATACATTCTATTCAGGGTCACATATGTAGACCTGGACCTGTGACCAAGAAAACTCTGCTGATTGATTCTAGATGAGTAAGCGGGTTTAGAACAAACCTGCAGGAC
This sequence comes from Pitta sordida, assembly GCA_013390025.1. Lineage (NCBI taxonomy): Eukaryota > Metazoa > Chordata > Aves > Passeriformes > Pittidae > Pitta > Pitta sordida. Next base: position 732,661 of record WEKX01019752.1, read on the forward strand.
CTCAAATGTTAAGCTTTTCACTTGATAAAATAAGTGAATGACATAAATAGTGGCTACATTTCCAGGCAGTTCAGAAAATTACGTTTTAAAAATGAACAGAAGGACACAGGGGGAAGGGATCTGAGTGGAAATAAAACAAAGTTCATGACACCAGTTATAAGGAAAAAGTCAATATTGCCAGGGCTGGTAAGGGAAGGAAGAAGGAAAAAGTAAGAACCTCAAGGATTAGGGATTGAAGAATTGAAAAAAATGAGATGAGAAAGCTAAAAACTGGAAATGAGAGGACCTGAAAAAACCCTCAAAGATCAAAGAAGACTATAGACCTAGATTTTCAATGTGTGCTCAGGTGTCTAGAGAGATTCACAAGACTGTCTAGATTGTATTACAGTTTGAGAACAATGATGAATTGCTTGCACTGGAATATAACAGTTTAGAAGGATCCTAAAGAAAAGAAAAGGGAAGTATGGATGACTGTGTCATTAGGCGATTAAATTTGTCTCTTCTAGAAACTTGATCAACTCCTTGCTCTGTCAAAGATCCTTTGCCTGACTTTCTTTGCTAATTTACTTATCCTTACCTCTTTGTCACATCCGTTTTCCATTTGGAAAATGAAAGCAACATTTGAGTCTCTTTCTCCTCTTTTAAGGGTTAAAACTTGTCAGAGGAAGATTCTACCCCTAATTACATGTGTACAGCTCCCAAAACAACGGGGTGCTCGTCTCAGAAACAAGAAATGAAGTAACTGGCCGAGCCAAAGAAATATTGTGGTAAAAAATATTTCCTTAGGGACAGTAGCTATTTAGATGGCACGTTATATACGACTGAGTCAGTGGCATAATAACGGTGGTCAAAGTAAGTAGCAACACATTCTCTGTCAAGCATAACCTGTTAAAAAGTCATGAACAAGAGGGGAAAGTCAATGAGATGAGTCATGCCTCTCCTTGCCTACTATGTTATCAAAGGTTATGTTACACACAGGATGAAGGATGTAGGAATTCTTTCGATCTACAGTCAAATGGAACAACTCTGGCTCCTGCTGTGAGCTCCAAGGTCTCCTCTGTAGGTGTCACTCTAACTGCTGATGGCCATAGATAATAACAAGTTAGGGTACAGACTAACCAGGAAATGATACCACCTGCTACCCAACATAAATTACCAACCCCTCTGAGTATAATTACTCTTGTCAACATGTCACATGGCTACTATATTCACTCTTATGCAGCAATGCAGAGCAACAGCAGATTCTGCAGAAAGAACGGTGTTTGTGGTATTTCTATGTATGCGCTGGAAGGGGGAGCAGAATCTGAACCCAAAAACCCCACCCAATTAATTTTTTCCTGAGACAGAAAAGAAATAGGAAAAAAATCCTGTAACACAGATAGCAGAATTAGTCCTTCTGCTAGCATTTTTAGCAACTGCACAGAGAAGGAAAACACAGTGAAACAAAGGGCAACCTCCAGCAGGTTTTTTCCTAGGTCCTCCAAATTGTGGGTCTCTTCTCATTTTCACAGACAACAGGCCCCCAATTTGCAATTCCCAAGATATGAAATGTGCACATTATTATTTGTCACTGCACTGCATATAAGAAAGCAGTAGACTTTTGCTCAGTCTGCAGGTGAAGTGACTTTCACAGCAGTTTTAGACACCTGTTTGTGAAACAAGCAGCTGTATCAGAAAGAACTGAAGCATGAAAGTTCAGTGTTATTGCTGAAACAGCTCAGGTGTCTCTGAACTACCCCATGTTGTCTCTAGACTAACGCTACACTTCTTGAGCAAGATTGCATGCTACGCTGTCAGCAATTCAGTCCCTGCCATTCTATTGTAAGCGCTTTAAAACAGAATCTTACCCTTAAGATGCTCAGAAAGACTCAAACAGTGAAGAAACTGAGCAAGTCTTTTCACATGCTTCTGCTTAACTGACTATGGCCAAGCAACTGAGGAGGCTGCAGTCGGATGGGTGTGAATCTCTTCTCTCAGACTGACAACTCCAGAACAAGAGGACATGGCCTTAAGCTATGCCAGGGGAGATTTAGACTGGATGTTAGGAAGAAGTTTTTCACAGAGAGAGTGATCTCCCACTGGAATGGTCTGCCTAGGGAGGTGGTGGAGTCGCCATCCCTGGAGGTGATTAAGAGAAGAGTCGATGAAGAGCTCAGTGACATGGTCTAGATGTTGGGAGGCTTGGATGGATGGAGCTTGGTGCCTGTGGTTCCATGCTTGTGGGCCTGATCCCTGAGTGGGCGTTCACTTGGGAGTTGGACTAGATGATCCTGTGGGTCCCTTCCAACTCAGAATAACCTGTGAACTGCTGGCTCATATTAAGTTTTCTGTTAACCATTACTCCTAAATCCCTCTCCATTTCACCACTCTCCAGCCACTCGTTTCCCAGTTGATAGCGATGCATGGGGTTGTTATGTCCAAAGTGAAGAACCCAGTACTTAGACTTGTTAAATCTCATACTATTGGAGTCTGCCCATTTCTCTAGGCTGTCAAGGTCCCTCTGAAGAGCCCTCCTACCCTGCGGCGGTTCAACATTTGCCCCCAGCTTGGTATCATCTGCAAACTTGCTGATGATGGACTCAATTCCCTCGTCCATATCATCAATAAAGATGTTGAACAGTGCCGGGCCCAACACTGACCCCTGTGGCACTCCACTAGTGACTGGCTGCCAGCTAGATGTGGCACCATTCACCAACACTCTCTGAGCTCGTCCATCCAACCAGTTCCTAACCCAACATAGAATGCTTCTATCCAGGTCATGCTCTAAGAGTTTCTCCTGAAGCTTATTATGGGAAACTGTGTCAAAGGCTTTGCTAAGGTCCAAGTACCCAACATCCACGGCCTTTTTTTCGTCAGCCAGGTGAGTCACCAGATCATAGAAGGAGATCAGGTTGGTCAGGCAAGACCTCCCTTTCCGAAATCCATGCTGACTTGACCTAATGTCATGATCATTTTGCAGGTGCTGCGTAATAGCATACAGGACTATTTGTTCCATGACTTTGCCTGGGACTGAGGTCAAGTCCTAAGTCTCTGTGTAAGGCTGGCACAGCTGTTTGCTGTAATGAGAAAAGTTTGATTTCTTTACTTGCTCTTGAGCAGAAGTTGTGCCAGAACTATTAGGACACTTACTAAACAGGCTTGTATCTGAAACCAGGACAGCCCATAATTTTTTACAAACTCCTATATACAATTGAGATAATTTCCCTTAAGTTTTAATTCACATTATTTCTGTGCAGAGCAACACACAAGGCATAGAAACCATACTTGAATCAGAAAAATGAATGATATGAACAGCAAAATATGCCAGCACCTGCTAAGGGTCTTTCCTGATGATTGCTTATGATTATAAAGGTAAATTATTTGCTTGTGTAAAATAATAATTAGGAAAAGTAAAGGTCATTCATCCAGCTATAAACCTGGCTGCAAAAAATTATCAGCATACAGAGTTAGCAGGCATATTCATTGCTTTATAAACAGCAGGCTAGGATAACATTATATAGTTTGCAATCTGTATTTGTTCTATGTGAATCATAGCTTTGCATAATTTTATCACATTCCTGCCAGGCAAAAGCAAACATTAAAAGAAATATTAAAAGCCAGCCAGTTAAATATCCCAGAAGAAGAAAAACCCCTGCAAGTAGCTCCACATTGTAATGACCAATGAGCACTATTTTATAAGTTTGATTTGGTAGCATGTGTGTAATTTATTTTGTTTTTTGCTATATCACTTTAAAATAATTTCTAATATGTGATTGGTTTATTTTGATTGTCTAATATTGTTACATTGTGTGAAAGCACTGATACAACTGCCTGGATTTTTATACATGACATGATTGATTAGGTGCAGATAAAGAAAATATTATTTCAGGAGACCTGACCTTCAGTGAATCAGCCGAGATGAAGATAATTTAAATACTGCATGACTTGCACTCAGCACTAGAAAGTGTTACAGAAAAAATAAAAGAAATAAATAAAACATTTGCTGAAAATTCCTGCTATGATTAAGAATATTTTCTAGTAAAATTCTTCCTCTTCATTTCCAACGCTCACCCCTAAACTCTCTTGAAAGAGCAAACATGTGCTACAAAAGCCATACAACACTCCACCAGACTTGCAGACATCTCGCAGACCTTTACATCTCTCCTACAATGCATGATGGTCCTTCCCTGAAACTTTGGGACTTGCAGCTATTGAAAGGGATCTTTCTTCCTGCCCCAGCCTGGCAGTCAGTGTTCAGTGATGGCAGATCAAACACTGCCTCAGCCTTTGGCACCTGCCTCACATCAGGACTGGCTCCACTAATTTCCCACCCCTCTCTGGTGCAGTGACAACAGAGAGCAGTGGTGGAGAAGGACTGACCTTCCTACTGCCTGACATAGCAGTGTGGGAGAAACTACTGTGACTTGGAAACATGCTTTTGAATCTAGGATGATGAAATGTCGGCTTAAAACGGTCCTTCTCCTCTAGATTCCCATACCTTATTATCTAAGCATCTGTTGTTTCTGCCCAGTGAAGTCCCTTCTCACACATGAAGAGAGACACACACTGGCAGTGCCTCTCTCACATCCCGGCCCAGTCTGTACTGGGCTGCTTCCTGGTGCTCTGTCCCTGCTCCCAGCCTGCCTCCTGACAGCTGGAGCCCACAGAGTTCAGCTCCTGTGGTGCCTCATTGATTGAGGAGCTCCATGGTCAAAGGAACTAGGCCCCATCACATCTGAATGCTGCCATTTTTTCCCTGTCGTACAGTCCATAAGGCTCATCTTCCCCATCTCATCACCCAAACGAGAGCACGAGAGAAGAAATTAGAGATGTAATCATGTGGTTTACTCAGCTTCACAGGTTTTTTTGCCACTGTCTCCCACATATTGAAAAATCCCAAACTCCCACTCAAGCCTCTATAATATGCATGACAGAAAAACTAGGCATGAAGATGGGAGCAAGGAGCTTACACATCTCCTCAGACCCACTTCTTTGCTCTAAATATACAGGAATTTAAGCCTGTCCCCAGTAAAAAAATATTCATTCTAGGAAAAGGCTCCTCAACTCTGCCCCAGTTTAATCCCCATTATATTTTCCTTTAAAAAGAAAAAAGTAAGGGGGGAAAAAAGGTCTATATAGAGCTAACCATTTGGCAAAAGTAGTTTGCTACTGTAAAGAATTTTCCTCTGAACTATTTATCTTAAAGCACGTCAGAGCAGGCATCAAAGGCAGCCGTGGCATTGGCAGAGTGCACACTGTGCACATTGTCACTTACTGTGATGGAAAGGACAGTATGTTTTCAAAAAAACGCACTTGTGTGAAGTGTCATCAGATCCGACTGCTTAATCCTGATTAAAAAAAAAGAAAAGCAAAAAGGGGCATTCTGTTCAGAGGTGAGACTACACTGATGACATTGCCCAAGAGTAATTTTATAGAGGCAGTGGATAATCACAGCAGCCACAAGTGACTGGATCAGTGACAGGGTGCACCTCAGAGTCATCACCATGTAGAACATACAGTATTCAATGCGGTATAAGGTGAGGATTAAAACCAAGGAGAGATGGTTTCTAAGTTCCATCTAGCAACACGCAAGATTCACTAGGAAAATTTGCACTTTGCATATTGCTTTCCCTTTCCCAGGGGATGCTACAAAAATTCAAGATTCAGCATTGTTGCAAAAACCCAAATCAAAAGAGAAATTAAGTACTACAAAGCAGCTTTAAAATTTGCCGCTGTCCTTTAGAAAAATCCTACTAAAGTCCAGTAAAAAAAGCAAATGCCAAAGAAAAAAGCATGAAGTCATGCAAGTTGTTGCTTAGGAAATTTGAAGTAGTACAGAAAAAAGTTCTACTATACACAACAAGGAATAATTTCAGGTTGGCAGAGGGGTGACCTAAAATATTAGGTGACCCATTTTTCTGTTTATGATTTAAATCTAATGCACTAACTACTTTTACTAATTGGGATCCTAGTACTGATCACTGCATAAAGTCACTTAAAAGTAACATCAGACTCTCAGTAACACCGTGAAAACAGTGTTCTGCCTATGTGTGATAAGAAGGCATTTAAATTTGCTCATTTACAAAAGTTCATCTGTTTGGGACCTAACCAGGAAACGTACAGCATCTTGATAATTCATCACGTTAAGGAGAGTGTGACTCCAGCAGACTTTGTTCTATTCCGCTGTGTGTTATCTCCCTGCACATTCCCAGGGCTACGCTGTAAAAGATTGCAAGGTGACAGAATATGTTCATACAGCCTCTAAGTGCTACTTTGCAGGATGCATTGTACTCTGTTACCCTGAGGCACTAAAGTGTTTAATGATGTTGCTGTATGTCATTAGTTAGTATTCTCTAAGTGGATCTTACAGGACAGTATTCTAAATAATAAATTGAGAAGTTAACTTAATATTAGTGAAGAGAAAACGTTAAGAGATAGAGTTTGCTTTTGTGGTTATCTACACAGGTGTGTACAGTTTCAAAGTCTGCCAGAACTCCTCATTTCTACGGTTATCTAGCTCTGCCCCTGCCCAATCCAAACCAGCAAGAATTGTTTGCTGGTATTTGTTTTCTGCTCTTACCTGCAGAAATATAGAAACAGAAAAAAAAAAGCTCAGCTATTTTTTTTACTCATTTGTTTTCCAGGACTTCATATAAATGAGATATCATACATCATAACTATTCAGTTAACCAGCATTTTTATTAAGTAACTATTAATTTATACATATCAATGCCATGTTCTCTATTGGTCACAGTAATTTCATTGCTTCCAGCTATTATTTGTCATACTCTTCTCTGCGTGTGTGTGTTGCAGTCAGAGAGAGAGATGGGGGAAACAGGGAGAAGGAAGGAGGTTGGAAAGTGGGGGTCACTGAATAAAAGTGGAAATGGAGCTGCAGAATTATAGGCACAGCTCACAGTGACACCTAGAGTCAATCCTAATACTTCCCCAATGTAAATCCTTGTGTCTGGGCTCTCTCTCCCTCCCCATTCTCTAAAAACTTTGTTTATTGCTGCAAATGACACTTCCCTGCTCCAGTCCTACCTCTGGCTTATTAAAAAAAAAAAAAAAACCAGACAAAAACCTGAACACGCTAAACCAAAGATGTCCCACTTCAGCCAAAATGTCACAGCTGTTTTCAGTAAAGCTAGAAAAATCTGCAGAAGTTGCCAGCACAAGCCAGTTTATTTAAACAAAATGGAAAATTTTGAAGGTTTGGAGAAGAAATGGGAGGAATTCTGCATCGAGATAACCCTGAAGCCAATATTCATTGATTTCCTCATTAGAAAATCCTCTTAATTTAGCCATATGTGAAGTTTCTTAATAGTGACATCTGTGTGTGCTAAATAGGAGTCCTTGAGAGTCTGATTGCTCCAGTCTGACGGCCTCCATGTGCTCTGTGTGAGCTCAGGCACACAGCATGACACACAGCAGATGCAGTGAACCTCTCTGAGCCCAGAGGACACCACATGTCCACAATTTCTGCCCTTCTTACTGGTGGTTCTTATCAGAGATACCTATGAAAATGGGTTATGTGGATTGTCTTGATCCTTGTTATTGCTCACTTTTGAGATTTAGATTACAAACTAACCATTCCTTAAATATTCTTGTGTAGATGTATAGGATGCTAGATTCTCACATGGCAACAAGAAACTTGGAAATAGAGGTGTTGAGAGACATAGAATCAAAAAATGGTTTGGGTTGGAAGGGACTTTAAAGACCACCTCATTCCAACTCCCCTGCCCTGGACAGGGACATCTTCCACTAGACCAGGTTCCCCAAAGCTCCATCCAACCCAACCTTGGACACTTCCAGGAGTGAAGTATCCACAGGGTCTCTGGGCAACCTGTTTTACTGCCTGAACACCCTCACAGTAAAGAATTTCTTCTGTATATCTAACCTAAATTTCCCTTCTTTGAGTCTGAACCACTCATTCTGTCCCATCATTACAATTTCTGATGAAAAAAAATTCATGATTGTGACTGATGAAAAACTTGAAACTGTGATTTTCAATTTATTCTCCAGAAAAATAAAACAATCAAATACAAACACAAATAACAGCAAGTAATTTAATCAACTCCTCTGACCACTGAGCCATTATTCAGGCCTTAGTGACTAAAAAAGGCAGTGTCTTTTGTCCCTTTGACTTTGAATGTTTGACTAAGTGAAAGAAATTCATCTAATTAAGATATCCAGAGGATCGTATTCAGCATTTTGTGATTTATTGCAGAATTTTAAAAGTTAACTTTGTTTTAGTGTGACTTCTATATATTAAAATTCAGGACCATCTGCACAGACTTTATCCATGCATATTTCAAACTCTGGAAGAGCTCAAGTTTGAATTAGTGCTGATGTGTGGACATTGCTCATCATTAACACACTGTACGTGTGCCCAAAAGAAAGGTCAAGGGATCCTGAAATATAAAAAACTCCCAACTGACACCTGCAACAGAATAAAGATATTGGGCTGTACCAGCTTTATATACCTGTTTGTGAAAGAGGCAACTAGTGGAAAGAGGATAGAGGGTGGTTCATGACAGGGCAACTTTACAGAATGCACTTTCCACCTCATAACTGGTTATATTTTTAAAAAATATACCAAAGAGCATAGTTATAACTTGACAATGACCAAATGTGTTGGGTACAAACCTGATAAACAAATAAATAACTAAAGAGAACACCCAACATCTGCTACTGTGCAACACCTCAGATATTGCATGGATAGTCTGAATGAGGAGTAGAGACTATAAATCTGAACAGAAAATTAGACTTTTCTCAATCAACATAATTTTCCTGTAAATGAGTGGTATTTAAAAAAGCATAATTTTTTATTTCAATGAATTCTTGGAAAGCTCACATGTTAAGGTTATTTTCCTAAGAAACTCTTACAATGTACCTTGCCTCAGCCTCAAAAACTAAGTTGGGCTTTCTAGAAGTATTTGTCTTTAATTAGATGTTGTTCCTTTTAACAAAATAAAATGGTATTAAGGCCTTACTAGTTAGTTGCTTTTATGAAGAGCAGTTCATCCTAACAGACATTGTTCAGCACAGACTCGCTTTTTTAAATAAAATTTAGACAAGCTCCAGCTTCCTGAACATCACAGAGACAAGAACAGGTCATATCCTCCTCAGCACTTCAAGATTTCCAAAACAGCTCTGTACCTCTGCTTTCTCTGGGCCATACATACAACTGCCCTCTACTTCTCTATAGACAGAGAAGTGTTCACCTTCCTTTCTATGACTCAGGCACTGGCAATAAACCTGCAAACAGCACATGCCTCAGCTCTGCATCTGTGGTCTGCTTCCTCAGTAAACACACCTAATGCACCAGAGGCCAGCTCCACTTTTCCAGTCTGTCTTAGGGGGCCAGTTCCTGTGGCACATACTCCAAAAAATGTATGTTACTTTCAGCATGAGCAATGATTAACAGTATTAAGCATTTCTATTTTCTACTGTAACACTAATCTGATTATCAAGATCTATCTCTTTTTTTTTTTCCAAAAGGAAAGCAAACATGTGAACAAGTGATTTTAAAGCAGGCGTTTATATATTAACACGGTTACGAAAACCAGCTCAGATTCAGTCCCCTGATTGAAACACACAGTTTAGAAGTTTTGGCACCTTACTTGCCCCAGTCAAGTCAAAAGGTATTGAACTATCAATCCCTGATCACATAAAGAGTGACAATGTTCTTATTACTTGCACATGACACTGTGGTCCCCAAAGAGCACAACTACTCTTTGTGACACAGCCCCAGACATTGTTTGGTTCAAGGAAAGAAAAGAATATTTAAAAATTAATAGAGTTCTTGGGTCTCCATACCAATTCAATTTTTATAGCCATTATACACATTTTCCATTGCAATACAGCATGTCGCTTTCTATGAGCCACACACTCTCTGTGTATTGACACAAATACTGCATGAGCTGAAAGGAAGACAGGCCAATGCAATCATACACACCGTAACTCTGACACCTTGGCCCAAACAGCACAGCCTCAACTACAATGTCATCTCTGGAAAAAAATTTCCTGCTGCATTCCATCTCAGTATATAGGACCAGGAGAGGCAGCAGGACAGTGGGACAAAGCCCAGTGTTCCTCCAAACCTCAGTAGAGCTTGACGATTGCCTTCTGCTCACTTGACATCAGGTTGTGGCCTTTCACTGCCCAAGGGATTAGACATGGAAAAACAAAAGAGCAACAGGGAAAGAGTTTGGAGCCCCTGTCTTCAGTTTCATTAACTTCACTTTGCTCAGGGATCAATGAACAAGATACACCCAGAAAAAAGCATCTGTTATAAAATATGTGCCTTTGTTTGCTGACTCATTGCTCTGGACAGTTTATTTTCCATTCAGGCTCATATCAACTCTCTTTGGTCTTCTTTGAACCACTTCCTGGCTTCTGTCTCCGTGTATTTCCCTCAACAATCTCCACATAACCAAAACTACTAGAGAAAGTACCCAGAGACTGTTGCCCACAGACATGTGTGCAACAAAGAATATCACCAATCTTCCTGAACTGGTCACAAAATAGAATGTTAAGGAAGGGTTAAGCATGTTATTTTCACTTCTTATAGCATAGACTGTAGTAGGCACATGAATAGGGCTCTAAAACTGTCTCTCTTCCACATAAACTTCATGTTCACAAGTTTCAAATGTTTGGGGTTAACATTTCTAGCCTGGAAAGTTCATTGAAACTTCTTTCTCATTTTTGTGCAACAGTGAAATGTCAAGAAAGGTGGACCATCAAACATTACCCCCAATCTCTGACCCTGTTGTAAGGTCCAGTTCAACTGGACAGCCTTTGATTTTTGACCAATTAAATTGTAAACCTGCAGGAATTCAAAATAAGTGCAAGTGCCAGACGTGGGATCTAGGGAGAGCATGCTGCTCAGGTGAACACTCTGACCACAGGTTTATTTCTTTCTCTTTGAAGTAGGCTGTCATCCATTTGGATAGAAAATCAAGTGTGAAATATAGAGGCTTTAGAACTTGTAATGACTACGACAATTTAGTTAAAACTGATTTTCAGAAGCCAAGAGCTGAGTTTCAAATTAAATTCCTTATCAGTGGTCACCATGACAGAGGGTATATTTAGGAAATTATTTATTCCAATGTGATATAATTAATTGTAGTAATAAATGTTCTTTAAGTTCTGTGTGGCGTTCTAGGCACAGAACAAATAACAGTTGAAACTCAAATCCTTTGGAAGCCTATTATTCATATATTGTTCTAGGTGTTCACACCAGGTTCTTGAAGAGAGAAGACCAAATAGACTTGATCAAATATTTTGAGTTTTCTAAATTTTGGTAAAAATAATAAAAAATAAAAATAAATAGTTTATTGTTCTCTGCCTACTTTAGAGAAGGCCAGAACTATCTTTTTTTTTTTTGGAGTCTCCTTCCTCTCAAAATAAAAGTATATTATTGTGATGCCTGACCAATTCTGCTCCTCGGGTGCAGTGCATTATACATATTTGCTTTTTGACACTCTTGCTCAAGCTCCATAGTCTTGTTAAAGAAACACTGAATTGTGCGCATGTGAATCTACACCGACACATCAATATTGCCCTCTTCTACCTGCCCAAAGAGACTGAGAACTTAGAAGTATTTATGTGAAAGGGAGAATCTCTTTACCTCCACTTTTTGAGTATTGCGCCTTTTAAGCTGAAAGGGGGCTGGAAAGACCCAATTCCTCAGGAAATAACCAGACAGTGATTGCTCATTTGAGTTTCAAAGAGAAACCAGAATTTCCATAACAATTGTGACAAGACTGGTGGCACCAGCATGAGGTGTACCTGCTCTCCTGCCTCAGTACAGCCATGAGAAGCTGAAGGAGGACTGGAATCCTTCAGCACAAGTACCAGGTCTTCCAGTTTTGTTAGACTGAATGAAGGCTGACTCAAGTCTCCTGCAGATCATGATGGGAGGGTAATATCCAGTTAAATGAGACTTTCTCCAGCTCAGCTCCAGTATCCAGGTTTATCTGCAATTACAGTTTATCTTGAGAATTATGAGATGTAGCCTAAAGCTTTTTGGCAATGAACCTTCAATTTGAGCTAAGGTCAAGAACCTTCTTGAAGCAAGAAGCAGCTTCTGAACAGTAACAGCATGTCTGTCTTCCACACTGTTTTACATTCCCCAAAGGATCGAGAATCATAAAAAATGTTTCTATTATAGCCAGGTCAAAAATTTTCCTTTCTGGCACAGAGTCCTCAATTCAACTGAAATAGACGAGTACAAGTCACTTGTGTCACGATATTATAGGGACACCCAAGCTCAATGTCTAAAAAGGAGTTATATAAATATTACAATTTAGCATGGTGGAGAAGCTTCTTTCTCTCTCACCACCCATCTAAAAGATTAATCAGATCAATCATGACACATTTCTTTACAGAATTCAACGACTTAAGTGCTACAGACATTAGCAACATTTCAATCTCCTGTCTCTGATCCTGAAAACATCATCTGTTAGGTTTTTGGCAACATTATAGGAAAATTGAGCTGGTTAAAAAAACCCACAAGGAATATTTCAGGAGATACCAGTGTCAATCTTTCACTTGTTCTCCCTACCTCTCTGCAAAGATTTACATAGAGAGAAAATTATGGAAAATGCATGGTTGGTAGCACTTTCTAAAACCTCATTCAATGCTAAAATGCAAGCAGGGAGAGAAGGCTACTGAGCACTATACTGATAAACTTATCTTCTGCTTTCAGTAAAGATACATGAAGAAGCTACATGTTAAAACACTACTGTACTACCAAGGAATATGCATATGGAAATAAAGGGAAGAAGAAAAGCCAGAATTTTATTAAAAGTGTAAAGACAGTGGCCTCACCCTACTTTGAGCACTAGTGGTTCTGAAAAAACCCTCTTTAAATTCAGATTATTTCTCATTTACATTTGCCATAACTGGGATTTTTCCTACAAGGTCCAATTAAGAAAAATATTTCTTTTCTACAAGGCAAATTTATCAAAAATTCAAATAAACCCTTTGATGCATTTTCTGCATAAACTAATCATGAATAAACATAATTCTGTTGCTCTAAGAACAGATGCCATCCTGTAACTCCCTGCCCCCGACAGCTTTGTTCACCAATCAAAAAGGAGATGGAAATTGTTTGGCCAAGTTTACAGAATGAACCATAAATCATAGGCATCTTTGCCAAAGCAAACTCATGTTTCTTTTATGAAACAATTTCTCCTAAAAGAATTTATATTCATTTTTTATATGTGCATTTTTTATAAAATACATACAGAAAGTAGAACATACTGTTCTGTTTCTCCTTTAGAAATGCTTGGTGTTTTTCAGTTCTGGTTGAGGAAGCAAACATTTGCGTTTTCACGTGGCTTTCTGAATCTAGTTGCATGGACCTAGCTGATGGACACAGAGAATATCAAAATGGCTTTGGAATATTTGAGTGACCATTATTCACAAAAGTACAATTTGTAACTAGAAAACTTGAGGGATTTTTGTGGAAGTCAAATGCTGGAAATATGAAGGAAGACTTATGCACCTTCATAATAAGGGAAAATTTCAAAACTACATTCTTGGTTATAAAAACCCTGCTAAAAAGCTAATCCAGACTCTATGTAGAACATAAAGATGGCCCAGCTACTCCAGGAGTACACATACATCCGCAGGCATCTCCCTCGCTTCCCAGACAGCATTCTAACTTTCAGAGAAAAATCTGACCTGAAAGGATCATTATGAACCAGAGCTGCTGATAGAAAGGTGCAGGGAGGACAGCAGAGCACGGGAAGCTCCACTGAGCATGGAGGGGACACTGTGGCACAGAGAACGCTCCCTGCCTGTCTGCATTTCTCCATTTCATCTCCCACTTACCCAGCAGGGCACCACTGCTCAGGCTGCTTTGAGCAGCAACTCTGGAGAAAACTGCACTGTCCTCAGGCCTTGAGCAGAGGGACAAGAACATATATCAAAGGAGGCAGCATATCATCACTGCTATATGTGACAGTCAGTCACTTCAGTGAAGCTTTGCAGCCTTCTAGACAAGGACAAGTGCTCAGAAATGCTCTGGCTACATTACTCTCATCTAGAACATGCCATTCAGACTGTCTGTTTATAGAAGACTGAGTGCCTAGTTATATCCATGGCTCTTGAGTGTGATCGATCCTAAGGGGTCTACTGAAGTACTCTTCTAGGATACATTGAAAGGTCCAGGCCTGTGATAGGGGATGCCTTCTTTGGCACAACACCTCTGCTTTTACTCTAACAGGACTTCTGTCTGATCTGATCTGCTGCTCTAGTTGCTGGGATGGACACAGATATATTAAGTGCGACAAAATCCTGTTCCATCATGTCCACGACTCTCATGTCTTTTTGTAGAAGAATCACAGAGTCTTAGAAATCCTGATTTAGAAGGAACCACAAGGACTGATGAAGTGCAAATCCTGGGCCTGCACAGGGCAGCCCTAAGAATCACATCACCTGCCTGTGAGAATTGTCCAAATGTTCCTTAAAGTCTGTCAGCCTTGGTGCTGTGACCACTTCCCTGGGGAGTCTGTTCCGGTGTCCAACAACACCCTAGGTGAAAAACCTTTTCTTAATATCCAGCCTAAACCTTCCCTGACACAAATTCATGTCATTCCCTCAGGTCCTGTCACTGATCACTACAGAAAACAGATCAGTGCCTGTCCCTCCACTACCCCTTATGAGGAAGCTGTAGACTACAATGAGGTCTCCCCTCCATCTCCTCTCTCTAGCAGAGTCATAGCTGAACTTAACTTTCCACTCCACACTTTCTGCCCCACAAAGTTTTGAAGCTTTTCAATAATCACAAGAAGTTCAAAATTGCTCCTCTCATCACATCTCTTTTCCAAGACTTGCCTTGTTTCCCTCATCTGCACCTTCGCTCTGTTCCCCTTTAATTGGTTCCTTTATTTTCCTACCTCATCATGCTTGTCCCTTTCTTTCTTCCTTTTCTGTTCCTTTCATTGTTATGTTATCAACACATCCCAATTCGAAACAGGAGACCTAGTGTACTGAATCCTGTGCCAACACTGCAAAAAAGCCATGTATGTTGTGAATAGTATGATGCTTTTTCCTTGGTTATCCTTACCCTTCATATTCTATGCTGCAACACATCATTACACCTATCTGCCACCTCCCATTCGTTAGGATTAAAATCCCTACAGCAAGAACACTTTTCAGTTTCAGCAGGTATTAAAACTAAGTGTCTTGTTGTAGGCTGTTTCCTTTCTGCAAAGCAACAAAATTCACAACATTGACAACACAACATCAGAGCTCTGAAATAGGGCTATTTTGCCTTGCACTTGTTTAATACACTCCAAATGAAATTCACTGTTTATTAGACATTTTTGCTTTATGTCTTCATATGAGACAATGGCCACTGGAAATGGCAACCTTTGACTGGACAAAGTTGTACTAGTTTGTGATAACACCGCATATAATGTGTGTCATTCCAAGGATGAACAATTCCTTCCAGAGTTTTCATCTGCTTGTTGTACAAAGCATATGCATTACTCGATTAAATAACTCATGGCCCCATAAATCGTTAACCATGTGTACAGTACATAATTCAGTGATCTGCAAACTGTGTTACAATGCACTATTTCAAAGCTTTTCTCAAGTTTAAGGAAAAAAAAATAAACCCACAAAAGATAAAAAACCTGCGAAGCTTTGTTCACCAAACACTGTACCAGTGACCTTTCTCTCTAGTTTCCATTGCATGTTTGCTCAGTTAACTGCTCAAAACATTTTAATGCTATATTCAACCCCTGCAAAGTCAAACCGACGCATGACAATCCATCAAAATCAGCCAGATAACAGAAAGCACATTCCGATTCCAGAATTATTGTTGTCTGATTCTAAATGACAGGGTATGAAACAAAAAGAGCACAGAGCTTGATTTTCCACAGCAAAATTAAGCCCAGAGAACGATAAGAAAAAAATCCTTTAGACTGAGATCGTAGAGAAACGATATGAAATTGAAGAGGATGAGAATACATGCAATGAGACAATTGCTCTGCCACACATACCAACTTTGGTCAAATAAAAAGGTTTCCAAATCTATGTATAACCGAAAACTTGCTAAAACAGAAATTATAAAACTGTTTTCTGACAATTAAAGAAATCATGTGTTTATGCCATTAGGTAGGGATGTAAATTCCTTCCCCAGGGTCCACCTCAAATATAAGGATGGTGAAATGTTTCAATGATCTTCATTCATAACACTTATTAATAATTAAAATGCATAATACAGTAGAAACAAAAATCATTGTGAGACAGCTTGTTTTAGGTAAAATGCTTTGTAGTCATTCTAAGTCAGTAAAGGAATAACTAAAAAATGCAACTTAAAACAGGTACTGCTGACTTAAAAAACAAGAAACCCTTCAAGTTCTTTGAAATTAGTGAAATAGAACTATTGCCATTTAGGAACACCCCTGTCATAGCATTCTGCTAAGTCAAGTAGGTAAAAGCATTGACGACACACTCCATGTCTATTATCTTAGTTTCACAAACAAGGACCAGACTGGCACTTTGCTGAGCCATCTTATGGAGGGGACAATACCCACCCAGCCAAGGGTTCTGCAGTTGTCACTGGGCTCTTATGAAGCTTTTGCCTCCTAGAGTCTTCAGCCTCACAATCTGATTCCTATCTCATTGTGACAGAGGTGAATGAAAGACCACACTCACACAGGAAGCCATGGTCCCAAAGCAGCAAACACATGTCCACTGAAAGGTTTAAAAGTCTTGGCAGAGACTTTGAACCATAATCTGTCTCTAATAAGACGTGAGTCAACAGTGAGTAATGCAGTAAGTGTCCCAGCTGCTAAACACCTGAGACCCTCTAAATAAACCTGGTACCCTGGTCATGAGGCTTCCTTTCTCAGGAAAGCCCACAATAGCACTGCCTGTGGGCAAATGTGACCAAGAATTTAACTCAACAGGATTGGGCACAGTCTCTTTGACAAGCACAGATTTGAACAAGTAGTTTCTCACACTATGATCCTTTGGGTATCAGGACTCAGTTGGGATGGAATCAACTTGAAGAAAGGATGTTTTGGGGGAGTCAGGCAAAACATTTCTCTTGTGATGCAAGGACAAGGCAGTATTCTCAAAAATCTGCTGAAAAACCAATAGAACATGGGAGAAAGTATTATTTAAAAAAAGATGCAAGCACAGTGAGCAATTGTGGTTTCAGCAGCTGTGTCTTCATGGGTGAATGCTTCAAGATTAAAGATATCAAAAGAGAGTTGATCCTGAAAATCCTCAAGAGGATTTGACATATATGCAACTGTTCTACAGTTTAAGTTAGGTTGGAAACAGTAAAGTACAAGGACCTGTTCTCAGATTTCTTTAGTGACTGAATCTGGAAAAGGAATTGCAGGAGAAGTGCCATTTTCTGAACCATTTCTCTGTAACTGTAGAAAAAAAAAATTGGTTCCATCCACACTCAGAGACCCAAACACTAATTCAGCCACTCACTTGTCACTTTAGACACATCAACTCCTTGCCACCCAGACACATTCCTTCTTCCTATTTGGCTTTTCCCTTATCCCTACAGCATACTTCAAGTAGCTCCTCTTTAGCACTGTGGGAGTTTTAAACACCTCCTGTTTGTCTGACCTCTGTCTTACAGCACTACCTTTGGCATTTTCTCTTTACCAATATTAGTAATGTTAAAGTCCCTCTATTTGCCTCATCCCTCCCCTCTTCTTCTCTACATCCTCTTAAGGATCTTGTTCTGCACAAGAGCTGTAAGAAATTATGCAGCTATTGCCAGATAGACACGCTGAGGGATGTGGAATGGTGAGATTCATATCGAGTCATAGATGTGAAATAAGGTGTTATTCTCAATATTGATGCTGTTAAGTCAGAGGGCCCTATCCTGACAAACACACATATAGAGCAATGGGATAAATGCTGCTTATTCATGAACACCTTCTAATGCACCAAAGTGACAACAGTGTAAGCAAGCAACAATTTGCAAAAGGAGCTTGCATTAACGTGAGCAGCAGCAGCAGCATTTCAGGTGATCTAAGTGCCCAGGTAACAGCATCCAGCAGCTGTCCACAGGCAAATAATAACATAATTGACAAAGCCAAGCAGAACTTGGAAGAGACACAATCCTCCCTGAAGGCCTATTTTTGTCATACTCCTGCACTGAAGTAAATTTCCTACAGGCAATGCTCCCCTGCCTGTTGAGATAGACATCACCTCACTCCTGAAAAGGGCTAAAGCAGCAGTCCTTCTGGCAGTGGAGTTCAGTAATGCCCAAGGCAGGCACAGGAACGCTCAGAGCTTTTGTTCAATATCAAAATTCTACCGTGTTTTTACCCATAGGGAAATCTGTCCTGTGCAAAAACTTTAAATGATTTTGACTACAGAAGCCAGCATCTAAATCTAGAGAATATTCTATAAAGGAAAATAAAGGAGAATTGACATGAAATGCCCAATTCTCACATTTGTTCCTAAGGCTAAACAATAAATTGGGTTTTCAAAAATCTCTACTCTCTCCTTACTTTAGAATTATAGCAGTTCTGCAAAGTAATAAAGGAAAACACACCATGATAAAACGTCTGCAAACTGCTCCTACATACAGGTCTTATTCCACTGCATATTTTTCAGGCTTTATAGTTTTAAAAAAAATATATAAACTAAAGGCTCCATTTTTAAATTAAATTAGAAACCCGTGAACCAATATCATATATATACACACACAAATATATATTTAAATCATCAAGGGAAATTACCACAGTACCTGGACACATTTTACATTTTGTAGCTCTGATCTAAATCGCCACAGAAATTGCTCCATGGCCCTCCTAGCTATTGAAACAGCTATAGAAGGAGCCTGAAAAGAGTAGCCAGGATACCGATTGCCAAGTGAAATTCCTGTGCCTGCCGTTAGTGGAAGCCTTGAACAAAGAGATGCATTTAACGCTGCTTCCTAAACTTTGCCAGATTCAGGCTCCGACAGATTTCTGGCAGCAGCGAGGTCCGGAGTCAGGAGCCTGTCGCTGAGAATGACCTGCCCCCTCGTTCCCACGAGCTCCTCCCTTGGGACAGATGCAAGGGACGTGAAAACCCAGTCATTAATGGGGAAACAGAGCGTGGGGCGAGAGCAACCCTCACGCTCAGAGCGAACAACCGGCCTCTTTGCACCGAACAACAAACTTCATGGAAAATCCTACAGGATTTAAAGAGCGACACCACAAACTGGGTCACATAGAATACAGTCAGCTTCTACAAAATGACTTTCAATATAGTGATTTAGTAAAGAAGGATGACCTTTCTCTAGGAATTTTTTACCCTGCCTTGTGGAGGTCTAACAAATGTGCAGTTCTGGGTGTACAATTTTAGGATGATTTTAAAACCTTACGCAAAACCTATCATTGTTTTTCTCAGTTGTATGTGACTTCACCAGGGAAAGAGAGTTTTATTTTATGCAATCAACAGGAAAAAAAGAAAGCCGTTGGGAAACAAATGTTGCCTGTTCCCAGAAAGGATAAGGTAGAGCTGATCCTTAAAGCAGATGGCGTTGGTGCAGTACCTGCTGGAACTCTGATGGGTCATATGTGATATTTCGCAATTCCAGCTTTGGCTTATAAATGTCAAACTTTCAACATGAATTAAAAAACCAGAAAACACATGCTTTCCATCTTTCTTATCTATTTCAATGCAATTCTATCTCAGAATCTGTACATCCTGCTCCACTTGTATAACTTTCTCTGCCCTAGTTATGTAGAAAAACAGGAAAATCCACTTTTATCCTGATTTCTGAACAATTGAATTCCTGAAATTTCAGCCACAGATTCAAATAAAATCACCACAAAGCAAAAAGAAAACCTTAAACAGACTGAAAAAAACACAGTTGCTGCTTGATCCATAGGCAACATGTATCCTGTAATAGATTACACTGTGAGGCAGGGTGCATTGTACAGGTTTTCATCTTTGCATGCACTTTAAAAAAAGGATGATGCAATCCTAAATTAGATTGAATGTGTGTAGTTCAAGCATTAGTCATACTGATAACCCAGAACTTGTAGCCAATGAAACTTCCGCTGCCAATAAAGCACCAAACACTCTGGAGGGCACTTTCTAACGATAAATGTTTGAAAAGATCTCTAAGGAAAAAACCCCACAAGGTATATTTTAATTTCTTATAAAATCTATAGATATAACATTGTTATTCCTAATTTCTGAATAAAATTGCAAAATATTAATGTTATGCCTCAGGACTTCAACACCAATGATTATAATGTATGCAATTTCTGATACTGTATTTTGCAGTGGGATTTTTTTTTCCTTTTAAACAAACAAAAAAATCTGAACACATATAAGGAGAAAAAAAAAATCACTGCAGTACTCTGTAAACTTCTTGAAAGAGAAATGTCTCTCTTGTAAACTAAACCAAAACTGACACGTAATACAACAGATTTATACAGGAGGATATTCCTACCTGGCATTTTGACTATTTACAGAGGAACAAAACCAAGGAAATTTGAGTAACACCTTCTAATCCATAGGATGACATGAGTACTACGTGATGCCACTAAGACTGTACTAGAGGGTAAGTAATGATACTCTGGCATGTCTATGATCATCCTAATAGGTGACTGTGATACATTATGAACGTGGAGTGTCTGTGGTGTGCTGTGACTGCAGATGGGCTCTTATCTGTTGTGATTCTGATGTGACTGCAACGGCACCGCAAAGCTCCCTGTCTTTCATGTGACTTTATTGCCGTAGTTGTGGCACTGCTACGGTGTCACGGAGCCTTCTGCACTATTTTGACATTTACATAGACATGGACAGTGTGAAGGCAGGGTTTCAGAGCTTAAGCAGTCCTGGCGAATCCTAGGTTCTTGGTAACCCTATAAAAATATTGCATGCCTTTTTAATTCTGTAAATATTTTATGAAGCATTTTCAAAGATAGTGTAAGAAATTAATATGGTTACCCAGACTTTAATGGATATTTTAAATGTGCAAAATATGCTAACATATGGGGTTATCTTTTAATATATATATAAAAAATCTTTAATTTAGCAGCAAACTATGGTTAATAAAAGGCATTTAGCCTCCAATTTAGAGTGTGTTCTTTTAGAATGCAGATTATCATGCTCACATTTTCGAGGACTAGTATTTCAAAAAAAGGTTAGATTATCTGAAAAGTATGATGTATGTTAAAATACAGTATTTTTTAAAGCATAATAACATTTAGTTTAGCTCAATTCTAGCATTTGGAGGGAAGGGATGAAGCTGGGTAAAACTTAAAGCATCTAATAATACTACTCGAAAGACCCAAGACACCATACTTCTTCATGACTGTATCATCTTTTGATATTAAAATTTATTCTTGTGGTTTCTTCAGCAGGATTTTCAAGTTCTGTAAGTTTGTACTGGCAAAATCCCAGGAAACTAGAGGTCAAAAGTGACTTCACTGAATATAAACATTTCTGGGATTAATCTTCAGGAAACAATTATTCACTTTCACAAAAATGGAAGACACTTTTCAGAAAAGAAACAAGCTTTTTCCAAAGAAAAATTTCCAAATGGCTAGTAGAAAACATGACAAGATAAGCTAAATTAGCAATATCTAGATAAAAAAATTCAGCACAAATTTATCTTGTAGGATATGTAATTCTCAATTATAGTGCAGAACAAGAAACATACTGGTAATTGTCAACTTGAGAAGCTTCAGTACGTTACATATAAACATTCTGAGGTCACAGTTACAGCTAATGTAAACTTGCACAAATGTGAAACCACAGTATACGGAATGCAATGCATACATAAAACATGAAATAAAATAAATCATGCCAAGGTACGTTGCCTGAAATCTGTTCCTCGAACTTCATATATATTCCATAAAATACAAACTACATCCATTAAAAAAAAAATTATTTTGTACTTTAGACCTTGGAAAGCAACGCAGAGAAAACACTGGCAGGTTTGGATCTCTTGCAGCCTGCTGGACTTCACTCAAAGCAGATCTGAAGGACACCATCACCATGAAATGCCAAACCTGGACTGGCTGCCATCAGCTCAGCTCTCACTCTCTGTGTGTTCTTCATCCCAGGCAACCCCTAACCAAATTATGCTGTGCTCTCTTTCACTACTGAACTAATATGCTATTTTTAATAATTTATTCCATGCCTGCTATAAATGCTATTCTACAAAAAATACCAAACAAAAAACCCAAATCAAGCCAAAACAAAAAAACCCCACTACAACAAATCTCATTTCACATGAATTAACTGTGAAAACTAGACTGTCTAATTTTGCAGCAAAATCCCAGTTCAAACCATAAGAAACATCACCATTCAGAAGCACAGAGCCATAAAAACACTGTCTCAATACATACAAAACCATTGCTTATAGCTGTATATTACAATCATGTGTTTGGAAACCCATATCCTGAGAAGCAGCAGGAGTCAATCTGCTGGCAGAATTGGGAAGTTAAGGAATATGCAGAAGTCATCAAACATAGCACATTTACCCCTGACAAAAACATAGAAATTGTCTTATTTACTGCAATATCTCTAATGTGTTAGCAAGAAAACTCGGAGCGCTGTCTTTAAGGACAACCACTGCCAATTCTTCATTGCCTTTTTCTGAAAATATCTATGTGCTAAAACCTAAAATGAAAGTTTTGTCTTCAAGCCCTTCGCCTGAAACAAAGGGAACAATCTTGATGCCCTTTCAGTTGCTCCTGTTGACATTATCCTACTGGATAGAAACAATTAAACCCTCACTGCAGAAGAGTCCAGGGTACCTTAGGTTCTCACACACACATTACACTCCACAACGGGTTGCAGTCACATCCTACACACTCACGTTTCTGTTGTCATCTAACACAAGAATTTGCCAGGGAATGGCCATGTCTAGAAGAACCAGCACAGGAGGCCGGTGATGAGGCCATTTGCTTGGCAGGTGGGTATCCCAGAGGTGAGGACACTGCTCCAAACGACCTGTGAAGTGGTTTGGGACATCTCTAAGGCAAATTCCCAAGCTCTCAGGTTTTGGCTGTGCTAACACAGGTACCTCTGCTGTACAGACAGGTTGCATACGTTGGGAGAGTTTGGTTTTGTTACAGGGAAAAGACCCAAGTTCCTGGGAACTGCAGGCTTGGAAAAGGTTTCTCTGAGAAGACATACAATTAAATTAAAATCTGCAGCTCACTCTGTAGAAGGGAAAGGGAAACTTGCATTGCCTTTTCTTTTGGTGTTATTACACATCAAAGAAAATATTTTGGCATATCCATTTTACATATTTACGTTCCTGAAGTAAAACATCTGCTCAGCTCACTATTCAAATTCTATTGGGGACAAATTCTACTTTCACAGATACCCACACAATTGTGGAGAACTTAGTGATTAGAAGTGTTCGAAGAATTGGACACACTTCCCAGTCTTATTTTTCTGAGCTGGTTGTCTTCTGTTTTCTCACTTTCTCAGATACTTTCCTCTATACCCGTCCCTGTGTAAAACATGATGTCCCAATTTAAATTTCCATTTGATGCATTTATTGCGACAGTTGTTACTTTCGGTAAAAGGTATCACCTGGCTTTACTTGGATTCAGGTGTCTTTACAAATCCTGGTCACTAGCCTTTCTTTCCAAGATTGTCTGGATTTTGGATGCAGTATGCAGAATTGGATTCATAGTAAGTGAATCTCCTGTACTCGTAGTTCTGTGCCTATGACTCTGTATAATAGTACCTTACCTTACCTGAGATAACAACTCTACCAAATGTGTTTCATTTTTTATCAAACTTGGGCTCTCTTTTAATATGAGATATAAAACATTGATATACCTATTACATCCCACGAGGGAAAAGAAACACCATTTGCTATAATCAGGGGAAATGTTTTATTGCCTAAGACATGCATTTATCTCCCTCACAAACAGAAGTCATAAAAAGAACATACAACTGGTTAAATGTTACTTGATGTACCTTAGGTCCCAACTGGTTTGCTTTAGGTCCTGCAGTGTCTTGTGGAATTAAATCCATATCTGTCGTTGTTGCCATCCTGCAGATCTATTCAGTGATCACACTCTTACTTAAATCATGTAAGAAAGACCAGTTTGTCCCTTTTATCTGAAAGGCTGTTAAGGAGGCCCAAATTCTAAAGCTTTTTGTAATGAACTGTTCATTCTTGAAGACAGTTTACCATCAAGCATCCTTCCAGGTCTCATGAAGGGCTACACTGCACAAACTGAGATGACAGCTGTCAGAAGGGAAGGCCAGGCCTTTCCTGAATAGAAAGAAGAATAGACCTGTCTTTTTGCTTCTGTCCTTTCTCCATTGTACTTTCAAGGCACAACTGGAGTTCCTACAGCAACAGGTATTTTTCTTTGCTAAGACTCATTGTTGGATGCTCACTGGTATTCTGAGTTCCTAATTCTAAACCCACTTCTCTCTTTTGTAAACCTGCACGTTATTTGTATCTAAAGAACATCCTTTGTAAAAGCTGCAGTTTTCAGAAACTTGATTCCACTTTCTTCCAGGGCCTTCTGTCCTCTCTCTCTTCCTCCTCCTCTTTATTTGCCACAATGCTCTCTTAAAGAATTCTCTCATGTGTGCTGCTATTCAAAAATAAAATCAAGTATTTGATCTTTTCTGCCCAGACTTCCTTCTCATTCTCACATATTCTGTCATGTTTTGCACTGTTAGCTGAACAGCCACTGTTTAACAGCATATATTGAAAATATCAGAACAAATAAACGTGTTCAACACTTGGTTTCATCGTGATATTTAACATAGAATCATAAGCACCTGCTGAAAGAGGGTATTTTAAGCTTTTCAAGTCCAACTTTGAATTGCATGTTGAAAAAGATGGATTGCAATTTTAATGATAAATTTTCTAAAAAGCTCTGATTCTGAAATACATAAAAGGTTCTTCTACAGTAGCCATTTTGTATCTGTCAGCAATCGTAGGGTCCATAGTCTCAGATTTTAATTTTGTCCTCTGTGCCACAAACTGCTTTTTGGAGATTTAGCCATAGGTTAAAAGTCTTGCCCATTTGAAGCTAAAGGTTCATGTCCCCATTAGCTAAAAACGCGCTGGTGGAGTTTTTCATGATCAAGTCTATGACTCAAACTCTACTACAGCTTATCTAATATCCAGGTTTGAACAGGATAAGTCCTAGCTCATCAAGAGCTCATCAGTGTTTTTTATATCAATATTTTTTAAATGGTCTTCCAAAGATAGGAGGCTTTTAGTTTTTGTTTTGGGAGGATTCTTTTAAAGGAGAACTTTACCTGAAATTTTTGAGTGTAGCATCTTCTGCTCACATAGCAGTTAAGTGTTCTGGATTTCCAGTTCCAAACCCATTCAACAGATTTATGATTTTCTTAATTCACTTTCATCATTACTATGTATATATATACATTCCTTAGGCCTGGGACATTTTGGATGAATGGGAATGCCAATTCCACAAAAACTTCGTGCAAAAATTAACAGTTGCCATTTTCAGTGGTATGCAATCTGGTTTAACCATGACTTAAGGTTGAAATTGAACAAATCATCACACTTCATTACTCTGTAATTTTCTTAATTTTAGGCTATTTATGGTGTGGTGTTTATGTTTTATTTTGGGGCAGTTTTCTGAAACATAGATCTGTATTTAAAGTTTAACTGAAGAGAAACAAGATGCATCATTGGGTATCTGGATGTAAGAATATCCAAATCAGCTCTACAATAGCTACAAAAATATTCAGCACAATTTTTGAATCACATTTCTACTTCTCCAGTTCCACAGAGAATTCATGAAGGAAATGATAATGTGGTAAAGAGACAAGGTAGACAGTATAAAGAAAAAGTTTAGAAAAGAAAATAACAATTTTCTTTTCATTTTTAAATTTCCCTCATTGCTCTTTGACTGTGTACGATGTCGGTCTGCAGAGGTCTGCCAAATGATGTCCTCTACAAAGCACTTCTTAAAAGTGCTTCTTAAAATCTTGTCTCTATTCATCTGTTATTATTTCACCAAGCTTTCTGTTATGGAACTTACTGAGAACACTTAAATCACTTACTAGAGTTCTCACACTTCATCAGCATTTAACACGTCATTTGAACAACATTAAAAACAAACATATCAAGAGTTTAAGGCAGTAAAAAACTTGAAAAAATACCAAGTTATTTCCTACCTCTG
The DNA here is from genome assembly GCA_013390025.1 of Pitta sordida. Lineage (NCBI taxonomy): Eukaryota > Metazoa > Chordata > Aves > Passeriformes > Pittidae > Pitta > Pitta sordida. The sequence goes on from WEKX01019752.1 coordinate 758,787, forward strand.
CCTTTGAAAATTCTATTCCTGGTAAGGACACTTAGAAAAAAATAGCTACAGCTTCTGTCCCCTGCCCTCCCAATTAGGACTATGAGCAAGATTTCATGGCTCTGTAGCATGTTGTCTGGGATTCTTATGCACTAGATCCATTAGTTGCTTGCTGGGGGAAGTAAAATTAGAAATGTTTTATTATGATTTCCACATTACTGTGTAACAAATGCTTCAATAATCCCTATAGCACAAAAAAGTCTGTTTTGCCCAACAATCAACTGACAGCTTTCTAATGCAGTTACATTAAAGCGCTTTCCTGAGTGTATGAGGCACTTTTTAACTAGCTCCTCAGGGCATTGTTAGATATCATTGCTTACAGCCACTGCGAGCCACTGTGCTGTAATAGTGCTTCCCACTTTCTCCTGATCAGTCAAACACAAGAGGTGACTTTCAACACAACAAAAAGTCTCAAGCAGCCAAGATACCAGATGTAAGACTGTCTCTTTACGCACAACAGCAGCCCAGAATGAAAGCACAGCCTTCTGGAGAAAGATGACTCTCCTTCCTGGAAGGAAATAGAGAACAGGCTCTATGGGTGCTTTTTCTTAGGTTAGTAAACTTCAGGTGCTTGGAGTCATTTTAAAATGGGAAAATAATACATAGTTCCTAATTTCATGCTTTAGGCATACACTAGTCCATTAAATGAGTAAACTTCAAGTAAATCTCAAAGTCATCTAATGGAGTGGATCTATTTAATCTACACATGAAAAATCAGGAATCAGAGACGCAACAGAAAGCATATTTCTGAAGTAGAGATTACTAAAACTACCTGATGAGGTATTTATTTAAGAAGATAACTTCTATGGATTTTACAGCTCTTCCAAGTCAGAATTTGTGGAGATCAGACTCAAAAGGTATTATGTAATTTACCTTCTGCAGTTGAAGGCAAACAAACAGTTCCTGTTGAATTAATCCTTGATAGCTATCAAAAACTGCATCCAAACTTCAGATGCTTATTTGCAACAAATCGTCTTGAGACTGTCAACTCTTATTGCCCAGGTGTACTGGGAGACTGCTAATAAAGCAAACATGAAAACTTGGCCAGTGTCAGACTGTCTTCAGGACATGAGAGACACACAGCTTTCGAGACCCAGATAAAGCATAAAATCAAAAATACTAAAGTTATGTGACTAGCAATACATCATTTCACAAATGGAGTGAGTGGGTAAGTTTCCCTGTTCCTCTCAAACAGTGCCTGAGTTTCCTATCCTGTGTGTTTTGTCCTGTAGAGGAGGGGAGGAACCCCGGACAGACTCTCAGAAAGTGTTGCTCCATTAAACAAGTCTATGGGCCACTTTCTACTACAGTGACAGGCAGGTTTAAGGCTGTTGATCCTAGTTTAGTCTGCTGCATTTTGTTTTGTTGGGTTTTTTTCTTTAGTTTCTCAAAGTCACAACAATTAATCTACATAAAAGCAAAATTACAAATACGAATACGAACTCTTCCCTAACATGCAACCCTCATAAGAACACAGGACAAGAGAAGATGGCGCAGATACCAACCAGAGCTAGAGGAGCATGTGGTTAGCAGAAAAGCAAAATATCAGGCAGCTTTGGAGAATAAGACTGATATGGTTACAATGTGATTGAGTTCTCCACAATGGAGATAGATGACCATTTACTTTCTTCATTTATCTACTCATATCTGCTCTTTACATTTCAAGAAGCTGAAACTCTTGCATCATCCCATTTATCTAAGGGACTAAAGACAGCGCACAATCCACACGGAAAAAAAAAATAAAGTGGCCCTGGGATATATGTTGAACAGTTTTTCAGTAAATCTTATTTATTTCCTCAGAGTCCTCAATATCTAAAGCTTTTATGTATTCATTATCAGCAACATGTCGAGTAATGTGATAACTTGACAAGGTTCTATTGAAGCAGCTTAGTGGGACATACAGTACTTATGCTGCCTGATAAGAAAACATTCAGAAAGGTCATATCCTCTGTTGTATTTCCTATCTCTCTGGGCGAGTTTGGGTTTTTCTGAAAACTAAAGTTTGAAAATATTCCTGGTGAAAGTGAGCGAAAAGCAGTCTGGCTGCATTAGCACAATGATGATCAATTGCTATTAATATTCATGTTACTTTTCAAAACTGCATATTAGAACAAAAATCCTTGCCAAAAAGTTAACCAGGTGAACTAGGTGCGATTATGACATAAGTAGTTGGTCAGCTTACTGTAACAACAGACCTGGGATAAAATGGTAATATCCCTCTGACTGACTCCTAAAACAGAAGCAAAGATCTGACCTTTCCTGCTCACCTTGCTCCCTCACATCAACTGCTATATGCTGTAGAAAGGCAGATCAGATTTAGAACCCAACAGACCGAAACACATCACAATTGTGCCTGACTTGCACTTCTTTAACTAACAAGAAGCAACTCTATTTTGAAAGTCTTGTGATGTTGGAGATCTGCAGAGCTTGTTCTGCATCACTTATTAGTAGAATAAGGACAGAAATCGGAAGAAGAGTGTGGTCAGATTTCCCCGAGATCCAGAACACATCCACTGCCTAAAGAGAGAGTGCTTGGGGTCATCTCGACACAAAATAGATGAGCAGCAATACTCAGGCCCTTGATATGCCCCACAACTGGAGGTTCACATAAAAATACTGTGGAGCTGTATTTGCCACAGTTTCTCCTGAGCCGCAGTTTCTGAAACTCCAAGGCAAGCTCAGCCAGAACAAAGAAATTCTTGCTATTCAGGTAAATGAACACAAAATGACAGACCAGCAACCTCTGTCATAATAACAACATTAGTTACAAATAAGGTGTTTCAGACCTATTACTCTATTTAGGGCACATGTTTTCTATACAATATAATATCTGATATTGTTTGGGATACGGGGACACATTCAGTTTGATGTGTAACAACACATATGTGCTTTGTCACAAAAACCTTTATATACAGGCCCACTACAAATTCTACAAAGAACTCCAAAAGGCAATTTCTCTAAGCAGTAGTTTATAGTAGTAAAAAGTCTTTGTTTTCCAACATATCCCACTGCTTATTTCATTGAACATATTCAGGTTGTATTTATCATTATTTCACTTTATGCATGCAGGGTGATTTCATGTGAATTTAACATACTGAAAAATACAAATGTCATTATTAGATCTTATTACAATGCTACTTTTTGCTGAACATTAGTTAAAAAAAAAAAGGGATTGCAAATCCGGATCACAGCTGGATGTCGCAAGCAAAATGGTGAAATGAGTAATAGGAGGAAGGAAAAGGCCCAACACTATTAGTTACATTAAAGAATCATCATTTACATAAATACCTGCTTATCCTTAAATCCTTGGAAAGACAATAATTTTAGATCCTGGTAAATACTGCAGCTTGGTTTGCCAAGGGTCAAATACACTTGTTTCTTTCCCTTTACTCAGAATGTTGTTGGGATCAGAATCAGCAGATTAAAGAGTTGCTGTCAGCTCTTCTGCTTGAGGGAGGGTTTTCCTTGTGATGAGATAAGGGGCTGCACTTGAAAACACGAGAGAAGTGGAGGGATGAACACCTGTAAAAATCATTCCTCTAATTCTGATTGAAAATCAGCCAGACCATCAGTTCTTGGTGTACTTTTATTAAGTCTCACTTGATGACAGAAGTCTAATTATTCTTCCTATTGACAACTCCTGGATGCATTCAGCAAATGGTGGCAGATTTGAGATGGAGGGTGAAACACTGCCCTTAATTTGTGATGCCAAGCCCTTTATGGCCACAAGTACAAGACAGTTAATCAGGGGTATGATCTCAGATAACGCAGTAGCTTCTGCTTGCAATCAAAGCTGCTTTCACACCAAGGTACAACTCTATACGAGCTGTAACTGAAGACTGAGTGCCTCAGTGCGCAGCAGGGGTGGGGGAGCAGGTAGGAACATTGTCCCATATTTTATTGGCAAATAATGATTTTATCATATCAGAGGACAAATTTTAGCTCAAGGTGAAATTGATACCAGGACTCTTTTGAAGATGAAAGGAAATTAATGTGATTTTGCTTTGTACCTGGCTCTCTTTCCAGCATCTCACCAGGATGCCTGGAACTATAAGAATATGTAGATTCTGATTTGGCATAAATCTTGTGCTGGGGCTCACCATTGATCTTCAGACTTATACTATCCGATTTTTCAGCAACTACATCTGTGGGCGTGTCATGATAGTTATCTACTGCCATTTTTCTTTAAAGATATTAATAATAGATAAATAAAATACCTGTAAACAAGGGCCTTATAAACATAGACATATTTTTTATTCAATTAATGTTCTGTATGCTCAGCTGTCCACACTGGGGGGGGGGAACCCAACAAGGGTAAACTACCCCTCCATTGATAACATATAATTTTATGATTTGCTGAATCTTTGCATGCAATAAGAGACAGATCTTAACCCTTGGGCTCTGAACAGTTATTCTACAAAACAGTTTTTCATCCTGCATTTTTTCTTGCTTAGAAAGATGCAGACTCTCTTCAAAACTTTCCCAATAAAAAAAGGAGGGATCAGAGAACAATGTCCAAATTTATAATGGTTAGATATTAAATTGTGGTTGAAATTGTAAATAAACCATATCCAAGACAGCTGAGGAAATCAAATTAAAAGGTTTTCACTGGGAGTGTCTTTGACCTCTTTGTTCGTATTTAAGACTGACGACTGAAGTCTCACTGTAGGAATTCCCGGATTTGAAAGCTTTGGGATTCCTCTCTGGCCACCTTTGATTCTTACTGGATTCCCCACCTCGTGCAGAAACGTCACAAAGGGAGCTCTCCAACCCCCAGTCCTGTATGCAGCTTCACAGTGAAGCTCTTCCCTGTGCCGCCCCCCTAGAAAAGGCAGCCTGGAGCGGAGGACCAGGGCACAGGGGCAGGCAGCTCCCACCATGGACACACCTATGAGGACCAACTCCCGAGCACATATGGCTCCTCCCTGCCAAGCAGGCTCCGTTCTCACTCTGGCTTGCATTGGGCCATGTTTGGTGTGGAGCAGAAAACTCCCAGAGAAGAACCATCTTTTTGCCTCCAAGTACAGCAACTTAGAGCAGCTTTTGCTTCATACACTGCACTCCCCCAAAGCATCTCCGATTCTGAGCAATAGCCTTTAACATTCCTCCCAGAGCACAGATCCTCCATAACAAGAGAATCACAGAATATGCCAGTTGGAAGGGACCCACAAGGATCATTGAGTCCAACTCCTGACCCTGCACAAGGCCATTCTCATATGCCTGAGATGGCAAGGAACGGAGGGAGAGGTACTTGTCCTGAGCACTACTCAATTTGAAAACACTTTTGAACATGTAACAGTAGGGCACTGAAAGCTAGACTGGAAAGGGTACTCTGTAAAGGGGAAGGTAAATGACTGTAACATTAAGTCTACTGCAGAAGAAATACTTGCCTCCATTTCCCCAAAGGTTGTCAGAAAACCCAGTATTTGCTTATCCTGTAAGTTTTTCCTCCCCCTTACCCTCAACTCCATGTCTCATAAGGTTTTAAATATTCAGCAGGCTTCAGCTGTATAGAATAATTTTTTTGAATTTGTACAGCTCAAGAAAAGAATAAGTTGATGGAAACAGTCATTTTCCCTTCAAGAAATTTACAGTGTAAATCACCTGCAAAATCCTGAAGAGTTTTGTTGCTTTAAAAAACTAAACCTAAATTTGAGAGTCTGAAATTTAACAGATTTCTTGAGCAGAGTCCTCAGCAGGTGTAAATCAGCCTCACTTCACCAATCTCAGCAAAATGCACGGAAACTTGACATTAAGGGATAGAAACCCTAAAGTACAGTTAGCCATCTTCTCAGGAGTTACAGCTCCTTCTCGGGAGAGCAACTGTCATAACATGTTTGTACAGCAGCTAGCATGCCCATGCTGTGACCTTGACTGGGACCCCTACACCATTAGAAATAAAAATTATGTTAGGAGGCCGTGGAAATAACATTATTCTACTTAAGGTTAGGCATAAATTAACCTCCTAGGAATGAGCTCAGATATGCAATTCTTAAACAATGGAGTGGGAGGAAGTCAGGCACAACACTCACCCATGCACTGTAAAACATGTTGGAGTTAAAATCTGTCTCCTGAATTCCAGTAGGAAAAACAGAGGACTCTTGAGGCAGAGCTAGGCTAGGAGGAGAGTGCCTACACAAAAAAAGTTAGAGTTGTAAAGCCAACCTCAATCAGTCACATTCTTGGTGATAAGCTCATACAGATGGGGTGCAAGCAGGGGGCCTTTAATGTGCATTTCTGTGTCTATCTGAGGTTTTGTAGGGTGTATCTCAAGGAATACAAAACATAAAGTTTTCTGAACATGTGAATTAAGAACCTCAGGGAGCAGAAGAAATATTGATTCGACACAGTATGTTGCTCAGTACAGAAAAGTACAGGAGATAATCATCAAGGGCAGCTGCTTTCAAACCTGCCTGAAACCCCAGGGTAGGACTTTCAGCACCTAGTGGCAAAGCTTGTCATGCTCAGAAAATTGTCTCATTAATTTTAAAATAGCTTTACAATATTTAATTATGACAAATGTAGAAAGGTCTGAATACCTTCATCTTGACCAAGTGCAAGACAGGTTAAGCAATATACTGTTTGACAGAATCAGCTTGATCCTCAGTTTTTAAAAACAGTAGGAGACTTCCAGGATTCTTTGTTTGTTTTGAAATGAGCAAGGGATGTGTGGCTTGTTAGGAGGAAAGCTTTCCCTTATTATTTGTTTCTAAAGCAAGAACTAAATATAAAGAGAAGTCTCTATCAGAATTTTAGAAAATTAGTCCAGGTCGCTGTTATCTGATTTCCATTATTAATCAGTATGTTCTTCCCCTTCAGAAACTCTGAGGAGATGGTTTCTGATGACTAGCCTCAAGTTTGACAGATTTTTAATAGCATTAGACTGTCAGGCCATTCCACACTTTTGTATTTGCATGTATGTTTTTTGGAGAGGAAAAGAGAGAGTGTGATGGAAACCTGGAGAAAATGAGGAGAGTTTGATGATGGGCTGAACAGAGGCAAACTACTCAATTTTTATCTTTAAACTATTTTTCAACAGTATCAGACTAATTATTTTTTTTCATTTTTGCGCTACTTGGAAGTAAGTAGACACAAAAACTGGTTGGGAATCATACGTGGAAAACTTAATTTTAAAATGGTCCATAAGAAGTTACACGCATGTGAAAGCAGAAGCTTGCCAGACTAGCACAAAAAGCCTCAACTACTGTCATCATTTGCCACAAAAGCTAAAATAACAGACTTAATTTCATGCAATCCATATAAACCACAAAAAGTCTAGATTTCTTTGAAAGAATAAATCATCATAATCACAAAAGCCTAAAGAAAAAGTTTGCCCTTCTCTCAGTGGTTTGTCTAGAAGTCAGTGTAAAACTAGGAATTGTTTATTCATTTTAAGAGCTTCAGAGAAAGAAAGTATGGAGGCTAAGCACCAACATAGTCACATGACCCTTGAAGATTCACACCAACAGGAAATCATTATCAATTTTCAAGTAGAATCCGATAAGGATTTCTAACAATTACTAAACAAACCCTACTTTTAAAATTTGAGTTAGATATGCCCAAAAGCTTTGAGAAAAATTTCAGGCCTCCATATCTCCTCATTTATGGTTCAACAGAGCCTTCATGAATCCTTTGCAATGGCAAAGACCTTAGCATTCAACATTATTACTGTACTGCAGTTCATTTAATGCTCCAACTATAGTTCATTTAATGCTGTGCTGGCTTCTCTTGCATTTTCCTCATATAAAAGTTAAGTATCCACTACAAAAATGAATCATCTAAACTCCAGGTAAAAGCTATCACAGTATGAAAGTAGAGATCATGCTGAGAAAATGATATCAAATGTTATATAAAAAGAGCTATCCTATTGAAAGTGTTTGTGGTTTGTAGTTTACCTCCTGTTAGCAGCTCTCTCTGTATTGATTTCAAAAACCTGTTCAGAAAGCTAAATTTGGAATTTTTATAAAAGTACTTGAAGAGTCCAGCTTGTTAACATCTTTTCATAAATGAAAAAACAATATATATTAAATACATATACACACAGACAGCATTAGAAGAACATTAGGGTTGCGAAGCGAAGCACTCAGAAGTTTCCAGACCCCATAACTGAGATACTCTGCACAATCTTAATTGAGCCCCCACCTTGTGCATGCCCGTGACGACACATTGATTGCATGACCTCTTCCACAGATGAACCCAACACCACCCAACCCAAACTAAGGCTCTGACTCTGCCTTGGTCAGTAAAGGAAACTGCCTGAGTACACCATTTTCAGTCACCCATTGCAGAGATCAGGAGACAAGAGAAGTAAGGCAAGGAACTAAGCCAGGGGTGAATGGCTGCAGGGTTAGTCCTCTGCAGTTCTACCCTTGCAGATTACACCTAGTCTTCACCACTGAAGACAGGTTCATCTTCTCATATCATTCATAATTTGTAGTATCTTCACTTTCTGTGCCCTGAGAAAGAGGTCCAAAGCGCAGGAGACTCTGCATCTATCGGCTGCAGTGGCAGCCTGGTTAGAACACGCAGCATGACTTACACTGTGGAGAGACAGGAAAATAGGCCCCTGCTATGTCAGACTCAACCATCCTGCATCCCATTTTTCTACATGGAGTAGAGAGTCTTACCACTTATCTCAGAGCAATTGTATTCAAAAATTAATATTATTGTTTGTAAAACAGATAGCAATTAAAAACCCACAAGAAAATCTGTAATCCTGTGTTTGGTCTCGAGCAGTATGCACTAAGTCAAGCCTGGGACTACCCCTGCAACAGAGAGAATAAAACAACTTAAAGCTGCACTCATTCAGCAATCACCTTCTACTCAGAGCACAGAACGATGCAGGGGTCCATGGGAAAAGCAGTGTGTGACCATGTAATTAGAGACAGTATCAAAATGTATAGACACAAGGGGGTCCAATTAAGGCTTCATGGACAGTATTATTCTTTTTTTTCCTTTTTCTTTTCTTTTCTTTTTTTTTTTTTTACATCCTTGATTTTATTGCAACGTTCATGGTTTTGTACCCTTTTATCTATAATTTCATAGGTTGTTAAAAAAATACAGAAAAGGAGAGAAAAGAAAGCCTGAAAAACTCTATTGTATGGAATGGCAATGATACTGAAATACAGGGCTGGCACTTCATGGTCCATAGCAGAGGCTTGGCCACGTGAGTGGTAAGAGCGATGGTAGTCTGCAAATGAAAGAGGCTGAAGGGAGGGCTGGGATGCACACAGGTTTCCCAGGGACACACGGCAGCACAGGAATGCAGGGCACCATGTATCTTGACTTCCCCTCTCAGTTCTACCAATGGTGACCATCTACTACATTCAGTTACAAATACTTTGCTCTCATGATCTTCTGTGCTCGGAGTCCCTGCCTCTTGCCAATATTTTTGCAAATGCAACCCAAAACTCCTCCAGTCTGAATTTCCCGTTCTAACCTCCTATATGGTACTGTACTCTACAGCTTGTTCAGACTCCCCTGGTAGTATTTATTTCTCTTCTTACTCCTATTTGTTAGTCCTTTCCTCTCTCCTATGCATTATCCTCAGGTTCCCGGTCTTACCTATTTTATTTCTGCCTCCTACTACAACCCATATTCGCACTCCTATAATTTTTCTGTCATCTCTTACGTCAGTGGCGTCATTTCCCACCCCTACTTCCACATGAGCCCTTTCTTGCTCTTTTTTAGGTCCCACTACTAGCCAAGTCCTTTCCCAGCTCCACAGCTAAGATTTTCCCTCTCCTTGAAAGGCCAAAAGCACATCCTCACATACATCCTCACATTCACCCTCACAGCCCGCACTGTAATATTTTAAGGGAGCTGACTTCCTCCCCTCAGCATCCACAGCAGGATGTGCTGCACAGCTCTGGGTAGGCACACCCTTGAACGTCCAGCACTTGATGCCACAATAGCCTAAAAATGTATCAAGAGTAATCCTGGACAAGATTTTGCTCAACGTCTGAAACATCATACTTGGCACATGCTGTACTGTAATTTCAGGGAATTCAACTACTATCAAATCTCTACTGATCAACTGAAAAAACCACCAGATTTTTCAGTGTTTTCCCTAATGGATTTTCACTGGAACAGCAAAAGATAATGATTCTACAAAATTTTATATTGAAGCTGAAGAACAGTGTGATGGAGATTATTAAACATATACAAGAACACACAAAATTGACTTTGTCTTCTTTTTTTTTCCTGGAAAGATTACTTTTTTTGTTTTTTTCCATTTCAAACAGACAGAAGCGAGCCAATATAGGCATCCAAAACTTCAGCACAGATACTGCTGAAATAAGTAACTCTAAGTAATATTTTAAAATAGGTCACTTATGACAACATTAACTGTTATGTTATTAGCTTCTTTTGTTGTACATATAAAGGGTGAAGAGAAGAGCTTGTATACGCATTTATAGACCTATCTAAATAAAAACTGAAGCACCTAACTTTTCTTTGACATTATTTAGACGTGCCCTGAGATCTGCGTGGTTCATCATATCAATCCAGTACGCATGTATACCAATACGGTCAGTATATCAACTTTAAGGAAGCTGAAGCATCACCTTTGGCTTGCACTGTGAAAAACTTCATTGGACTTCTTAGTAATAAAGATCACTGGATATGGATACTTAGGAACTCATGATAAAAATACGAATGAATTGCAGTTGCTAAAAATGGAGGGAACCAAGAAAACAGATTACTTCTGTAGATATAGACCCAGAATGTGCAAGTGCTTATTCTGCAGCCAGATGACTAGTGGTATTTAGGCAATATAAATGCTCAAAAGACCCACTAGAGAGACCCTGCATGGCCTCACTTCTGAGTACAAAAATTGCAGGCACTGTAGTGGCAGACAAATGCATACAGCAAGTACATGCAAGCTATTCAGTCTCTTAGTGAGGCCACAGTGGCAGCAGCTACCTGAACCAAAAGGAGCTGTGGAGCATCAGCTGCTCAGAGGGGTGGCCAGAGGAGCTGTAGGTCTTGGGGCAGTGCCGAGCGGAGGGAAGAGGAAAACCTGTAGTAAACAAGATGCTAATTCACAAGAGTATTCAGGACACTGCTATGGTGTTCTAAATTAAGTCTCCATTTGCACAACAGCCGTAGGATGCTGTAGTGAGAGGACAGCAAAATTAACAATACTGATTCATATAAGGAGCTAAAGCAAATGAAACAGTGGAACTCCTATATGGAAACAGATCTTGTGCATTCAAAAAAGCAGCTAAGCCCGCTGATGTGATCTTCACCAAATAAGACAGACTGCTGCTGCTAAATACTGGAAATTTTCTGCATGTCAAAAGCATGACCCAGAAACAGGCACCCTTTTGATCTGTGGTCTAGATACAAGAATTGTATATGCCTCTTCTCAGCATATCAATTCTTTCTACTTCTCTTCTACCCAACAAGGTCCCATAGCCAGGGAATCTACTTCCAGTGAGCCCTCTGCTCCTGAGACACTGGTCTGAACAGCAACTAACATGGTTACACAACTGGACCTGGAAGTCGCTAGCCCTTCTTACCTCACTGCTTCTGCCCACTACAAGGGAGACAAGAGACTAAAAGACAAAGGAGAAAGTCATTAGTTTCCATTACAGTAACTTAAAGAGCCTACATAATGGCCAAATATTGCCTATATTGCATAGCATGATGTAATATAAACTGAACATTCCCTGTATTATACAGCAAGAAACATACAGCTACGTTTAGAGCATGGACAGGTGTACATTACACACTGATGCATCATGTACACCTACAACACTTATTCCATTCTCCAAAACAACTACTTTTTAAGGAAAGCATTAGGAGTTTGTTTGTTGGAGAAATTAGACATTACACCTTTGAAAAGTCAGTATTTACTCCTGTTCACATGTATGCACCTGACAATGACTTCTCTGCTCCTTCCACATGAAACACCAAAATTTCTCCACTGTTTCAATTATTTCTACTTTCAGCTTTGAAGTAGAACTTAAAGCTTTTATATGAAGATGAATAAATTGCCATCTCTCTTTACTGAAGCTACATTCTTTGCTTCTCTGAAGAATTTGTCCCTCAAAGTATTCTTCAAGCATATCTCCTAAATATTGCATTCCCTAGTAAATGAAGTATACAGAGAGATAAATTTATCCCTGGAAGCCAGAAATCAAATGAAGCACAATGAGGATTCAAAGAACATAAAGCCTGCAGAGGAGGCCAGACTGAATCCGAGCAGAAAGGGTGTTGTCCCTGAAGGTGGAAGGCTTCGTGCTGAGATGCTGTGATTCAGTGCTCCATATGACCCACGAATTTCCAAAGGAAACTAGAACTACACGAGAACATGATAGAGAAACATTCACAGACGTAAGGTTTGCTACAAAGATAACTCAGCTGAGAATCAGCAGGGATTTTTTCCCACTCTGCAATTAGTGCACTTGTCAGTCTTTGACACTACCGCAGCATCCCATGCCCGGTGTGCCCTCAGGAGACAGCAGGGTGGAGGGAAGAGAATGTGCACCACACAACCAGGTAACACACCGTTTCCCTCAGTGCCTGTGTTACCCCGTTAGCCACTAAGTGGAGCTACTAAGTAAGAAAGTTAAAGAAAACTTTTGTTTTGATTCTTAAAGCACTTTGGATGCTACTGGAAATGCTATTTAAACCCCCTCTCAAAAAGAAAAAATTTGAAGTGTCAAAGCAATAGCCCTGGTTGTCCTGGTCACATACCTCTATACCGGATTATCCACAGTGTCTTGATATACTTCATGAATGGTTGAATGATTTTTCTCTTACAGTGAATCATTTTATTCAAGTTTCCCAATTCTGTGTCCAGTAATCCAGTTGTGTCATGCCCCACTGTGTGTCCGTACAAGTGCATGGCCAGGATTATCACTGTAAAGAGACCTTTACTACAGCTGTCAAGAAGTCTCTGCAAAGAAGTTGGGGTTGCTGACTGGAAGGTCACGAGGTGAAGTGTTAACTCAAACTGAGGAGTCAATGGCTCATCCACTGAGATGTCGAAAATGCCGCAATGTTTTCTGACTAGAATTGGTAACTCTTCTACATCTAGGGGATAGACTGAGTTTTTCCCCAGCTATCCCTGTGAAATATTTGAATGGAGCTTCTGATGAATTAATTTTTTTCATCTGTCTTTCAAGCCAATGACAGTCAAGATCAATGTATTACATATGGCTATACCACAGCCTTCTCTCTGTCATTCACAATGCTGAAAGCATCCAAACCCAGCATCAGGAAGAGAGTTCTACCAAAGACCATTACCAGTCTTGGTAATGCCAGGGTGAAACAACATGAAGGCTGTACCTAAATCCACCTGCTGTGAGAGTGGAGTCTCACAGTTTCTCTGACGGCAGCATGCAGATTCCTTCACCTGTTCTCCTGCACAACCAGGGGACTGCAATCATTTACATCCTTTACATGTGTGGTGCTCATTTTTGTTCACAATACATTCAACTGAGAGTTTTTGCAATGTCCTTTACGTGGGTCTGCACCTTAAAGCTATCTTGAAAACTCTGCTTTTGCAGAAAATACTATCTAGCAAGTGCCATTTCTTAGACTCAGAATGCCACAGTAATCTATGATCCATTTTAGTGGTCCCACACTACCATAAGATGTTTGAATCTTTTGCCTGAACATCAAAGAACTGGGAAACTTGGAGGTGCTGCCTCCATTCCTCTCAGACAACACTGATGTAATGATAGTCACAACTCTCTTACCACAATCATGAGGTGGGCAGGTAGAGCATTTTTAATAAGTAGTCCTCAGCACTCTGACAGACCCTGTCTCTTGTCTAGAATAGGCAAAGACCACTGATCCCCACAGAAAGCTTTGTCTTTTGTAAGACAAAGTGGGTCTTAAGCGAAATTGCATTTTTCTGTTGTAAGATGTGCAGTGCCTGAGGAGAGGCTGAAATTCATATATGATGAGGACACTTAGAAACATCTCATTCAGATACATTGAAAGCAAGAAGTAATAGGCATACTCATGCATGGACCTAGTTCAAAGCACAATGAAATCAGCTAGTGCTCCAAACTCATCGCACAGTTAAGACAACCTCAAGGATTGTGGTCACTACCTCTTCTCAGGAATGACCTGATAGAATATTTCCTATTGCCACAGTCACTAGGAAGAAGATAATCCTGATTAGGCATTAAAGATCAAATTAAGGTAGACTGTTTTGTCAGAAACTCAGTTCTTTGTGTACAATTCAGTTCTAAACAGAGTATTTAGGGATGTGAATCTAGCCGTTTATCTGCATCTGCAGGGGATGTCAATGGACTGAACTCTCTGCAACAGGCAGGATGGTTATTTCCATTTGAGGGGAGAACATGAAGAGGGTTCGTGAAATACCTTGTTGAACATATTTCCAAGTTTTGGGATTGGGTTTGTCTATAAAGCACAGAGGAGTATGTTTTCCTGTAATTATGCAGTGCTCCAATAATACCATAACATTTATAAAAGCCCTGACTAAAATTACTAGATAGTTCATTGAAATTATGGTCTCTTCAAAGCTATTGTAGCTCAGTCTTCCACTGATTAATTGCATAGAGCAAGACTTTTGACTTCTAAGATCTTTCCTGAGCACTCCCCTGCAGTACCAACATCAGTTCCACAAGATGCAATTTGGTTCATGAAAGATGGTGAAGTTAAAAGCTTCTTTCATCAAGATAGTTCTGTTAAAATTAAGTCATGTAGTTCCCAAGCATTTAAAAAAATTATATTTCTCAATAGAGCTTTGCAATCTTTTCAAATACTGGAAGGTCACTTATGTTTTCAAGGCCGTTTAGCAAGGTCAGGTTGTAATGAGCTGCAACTACTTTATTTGTGATTTGTGGCTCTGAGGGATTAATTGTCCCCACTCTGTCTCATCCACAATCTAAGGCCGAATTGTCAAAATGATCCATGGCTTTCGTCCCCAGGCCCATGGTTTCATTATTAAGGTGCGTTCTAATCGATAGTAGCATTTTTAACATTTTGCCCCTTACGTTTTATCAATCCTTATTATCTAATGACCAATACTGAACTGGCACAAGGTTTTTCAGAAACACACTGACAGATTACAACAGGCAGTCACATGCATTTGTAATTAGACTTCATTACCATTATAAGTGCTGAATGGGAGCAGAATAGAAAGGCAGAAGGAATGCACCCAGTTCACAAAGCTCATCCCATTTCTTAGAGCCCCAGTATGAGTCTGTCTTAATTTAATAATAAATTAAAAAATAACCTCAAAAACAAATAGCAAAAATCTGGGATCTTTTTCAGGTTAACATGCCCAATTTTTTTCACTCCACTGGCCTAAGTGGCATCAGAAGCTTTGAGAACTAGCCAGCCATCTATGAATTATCAAGTTTTGTTTTAACAGAGAACACACTCACTGCAAAACAAAGAAAGTCTGCTACCTTTTGAATTCTTAAATTTGAGTATTTGAGATTCTTTGTCAGAGTTTCATCTGTTCTCACACTGATGAAACAAATATGAACACTAATTTTCTTCTTCCCTTCTACTGGAAACTGGAACCATGACGGATAATACTGCATCCCTTATCTAAAATCACTACTAGGTTAGAAAGAAAGCTGAGGGGACAGATCCCCAGATGGTGTAAAATCTGGCCTAGTTCCACTGAAGTCAATGGAAATACACTCATTTACATGTGCTGAACATCTGGCCCAATAGTGGTCATTAACAGAATATTGCCCAAGAGTAACATTTTCCAGGCTACAGAAAAGCTGAAATAGTTATTTTAAATTCCATTGCATTCATTTGCCCTCCTTTTCTGTAAGAGTCCTGGGCTGTCTAATGAAATGGTGTGCTCTGGCCTCCTGGCTTTCTTATTCAGGGAACGTGGACAACTTTCCAATCTGACCTTGCCAAAGCAAGCAGCTTCCGTCTTTGGACAGAATATAAAACTGCAGGCTACACACAAACACATACAAGAGTTTCATTAGGAACAAAATGTGACACTTAGCATTTCTCTCACAAATCCAGAGCATGCAGTGATTTAGAATTCCAGCTAATTATGGTAGCATTTAAGGAAAAAAAAATTGGATCCAAAACGAGTTTTCAAACCCAAGCCTAAATGACATACTAGTCTGTCAATTCTGAAAATATAAAACTATTCTTGACTTCAGTAAGTCTAGAATGTTGTCTTTCTGAAGTCTTCAAATTTAGTATGTTTGTGAGGGTCTAGTTTGTTTGCTTTCTAATCCATATGATTATTTTAGAGCCTATTTTCATTTCCCAAAGGACTTTTGGAGCTGGTTGGAAAGAAAATCTGCTAAACAAACTTAATCCACACACACCTAAAACAGAGAAATAGCTGTCATGACTCCTTGATCTCAGCAGAGATGTAGCCATGATTTCTAATACTTAGATGCCTTAATACTTAGGTGTCTTACATGCCGGTGCAGTCAATTCGTTGATGATCAATGCAGGCAAGGAAGAATTGCTATGAAGACTTGAATGACATAGTTTGACTAGTATCTCATTTCCTATCACAGATCAGCACTACCTAAAAGAATATCACCATCCCTATTTTTCAGCTATCCTAACACATTAGTGGATACATAACTGCTTCAGACACAATATTTCTGAAGCCTAGCAGTGTTTTCTTAAGAGATTATAGACCACAAAGGCCTCATTCAAAGCAAAGTCACACATTTTGGCCTATGATAATTCCAATTTTAAAATGATACTGCAATTTTATGAAGTTTTGCTCTTACAATCTCTCCTGGTTGTATTATATATGACTATGGGCTCATTTTCTAGATCAAATGTGAAATGTTACGTATGCAGACTAGTATACCATATACTATACTAGTAGTATGACCATATAAATACATACTTAAACCTTCTGAAACACACAGTGAGGTTCTACAAAAAGATCCTGTGTTAAAGGCCTAATAGCTTGAGCTTATGCTGTCCTGTTCTTGATGAAGCTCTAGTAAGAAGCATTTAATTTCACAGAATCATAGAATGGCTTTGATTGCAAGAGTCCTTAAAAGATCATCTAGTTCCAACCTCTCTGCAACAGGCAGGATGGTACCCACTAGATCAGGCTGTCCTGTGCCCCACCCTTCCTTTGACTTTGCTGGACAAGAAAAAGACTGATCATTTTCCTGGAGAACACAGTGATTCTGCTCACTTCTCACAATTATTATCAGAAAAGTCCAACAAATAGGAAATATTGGTATTCATTTATACAGTGTAAGCAAAATTCTCTGTTTTGCAGGAAAGGCTATAGAGACATTCCACTGCTAAAATCCTCTACACTCCACTACCTCAGTCAAGAANCTCGGAGTGGCCTGCTAGACTGTGAGGCATCTAGGTTGGTATTACGCTCTGGGATGTGCTCTCGGTCTCTGTACGGGAGTTAGATGGTGAGTTGGACTAGATGATCCTTGTGGGTCCCTTCCAACTCATAATTTTCTGTGATTCTGTGAAGAACTGAGGTGCCAGGGCTTCTCCAATGACACTGACATGTTTCACAACTCACATTGTGCCTATGGGTGAGGGAAGGTGGTCAAGCGCTCTAGCCGGCACTAGATTACATTTGTCAGTTAGACAGCCCTTAGAGGCCATGAAATGTTGAAACCCTGAATTTTGAAAGGATTTGCTGCTCTTCCCAACCAAAAACTTATTTCTGGTCTGTATCACTGGTGTTTTCCCATTTCCATTTCTCTGATTATAGGCAGTCCTATTACATTTCAGATACTTGAGTACTTCATTTAAGATCATGTCAATATACAACAAAATTTTGCAGTACCTGTAGTAGCATCCTTATACAGAAATTACACAATGACATTTAATAAAAATGCTTCAATAAACTAACTTTGCATACAAAGATTTTCCCAGATGTTGGTGGTGGGTTGTTTGGGTTTTTTTCAAAGTTCACTTGGAAATAAGTATGAGAAACATGTTAATTAAAGACAAATCCAGTAAAATGGGGAGAAGAATATGAAGAAAGTAAAACAAAGATAAGTTGTGTCTGAAGTAAAACAAAATATATTTGCTAAGTTAGTAATACTAGTAACTCACTTTATATTCCATTCCCTTTATAAGGCATGAAAGGGAATGTTGTACAATGAATATGGAATGGCAACAGCTGGCAATGTGAGTTTTGAAGACAATTTTTGGTAAAGATAATCAAGTGTACTGACAAAGATGACTGTCTTTTAAAGAGGTTATTTGCTAAGCACAGAGAGGATAAGATATGACAGTTTGTACCCATGCAGTAAGGGGATTTGTATTAATCCTTAAATTCACCTTGGCCTCCCAGGCTTTGTACCCACATGGACGTGTTGGACCTTACACTTCCAGGACTTCCTTACTACAAGTACACTTTTCACTCAAAGTAAAACAGTAATGTAAATGTACTCCTAGCAAAACTTATGAGACTTACCAAGAAGACTGCCATTATTTAAGTATTGCTTTCACTAGAACAACTAACATAAGCAGCTGTATGTCCCGTAGTATGTAATATTACACTTATTGTCTTATTTCTTAAAAAATTTCCATGGTGTTTGCTTGAGCCACTGCCTGTTACTAACAAAAGAATTTGAACTTGAGAAGAATAAGGTAATTAAGCTAGCAACCATGCCATATCCAATTTTTCCAGATAACCTTGTCAAGTCTGAGCATTCAATTTCTACACCCAGAATACTCTTACTTCTAAATGTGAAGCATTATGCTCTCTTATAACTGTTAGAGATAAATGCACTTACACAAAGAATTTCAAAAGGAATTTATGGGAAAATAACCACATGCAGTCAGGAAATCAACATAGAAGAATTAGAAAAAAATTGTCAATAGAGCATTGGGATAATATTTAAAAAAAAAGAACTTTCTGATAAATCCAACAGTGTTGAGTATTTTCTCAACATTATGAAAATCCTAACTCCTGAAGGGTACATAGCAAAGAAATACCTGCCTAGTGATGTCACAGCCTTTTTAACAGGCTAATTATGTCATCAATCCTGTGAGGGCAAAAATGACTGTGCTATTGCCTTAACTGAGCTTCTAAAAGAATTACTAAAAACAACCTTTCAACAGCCTGAGAAACTTCACTGGATCTCAGGCCCTTAAACACCTCTTAAACCCAAGGGAAATAGATATTATTTTCAAAGCATAACAGTACTGTGATTATTCTGGAAATGAACTCAGGAAGATGTTCTGTAAAACTCAAAATATAGGCTATTTTCTGATCATAGTAGTGCTGGAAGAAGGCCATCAAGACAGCCATTGTGCTGAAAATTAGAGTAGTTAGGAAGGCTCCACTATATATTTCCATATAAACATTTTTAAAGCAAGTTACATTCAAGTGAACCATGTCAAAAATAGGTATATAAAATTACTTGCCAGCCACACCAATCTAGGAAAGACAACCCTTGATTCTTCATTAAGGTACCATTCTCTACTCCTGAAAGAATTACAGTGAATCCACACTGCATTGCGACCTCTCCATTACGACCCCGCCCATTTGCGAAGCAAATTTTTCGCAATTTTTTGCAATTTTGATTCAGCTGTCTGCAAAGTTCCCGGGCCGACGCATGCGCAGTGACTCTGCTCTGCTGAGGGGTGGTGCCGCGGTGCCTGTGGGGCGGGACTCACCCTGCCCTGCGGGGAGGGGGCTCGGAATGGTGGCACCGTGCCCCCGTCCCTGACCCAGGAAACTGCCCCACGAAAGTGAGGCAAGCGAGGTTGGGCAAGCGCTGTGTGCTGGGAGGGGGCAGCTGTCTCTGCCCTCTGGGACCATACGGGCAGCGCTGCCTCTCCCATGACCGGCGGATATTAAAAGGAAGGAAACTCGGATACCAACCCGACCCCGCCCCACAGGGGACACCCCTTCCCCACCACGGAGGAATGGCAAGCATGCATAGTGGCAACAGCTAGGTTTCCAAGCCCACTCTGACGCGGGGACACCAGCCCCCCAACCCCCCCTCCTGAGAATCTGTGGGACTCTCCGGGCCACCGCAACCGCACACCCACAGCCCAAACACCAGGCCGCTGCTCCCTTCCATCGGCCCGTGTCTGGGCGTCCCGGCGTGGCCACAGGGCCAGTATGCCTCGCAGGGGCTGCCGGCATGGGCTGCCAGCTAGGGGTAGCCATGGGGCTGGGGCGCCCAGGTGCGAGTGTCAGGGTCGGGGGAAGCAGCATGGGGTTTGAGCTATGGGTGTGCAGTCGCGGTGGCCCAGAGAGGCCCATGGATTCTCGATGGGGGGGGGGGAGGAGGGGGTCTCCCAAGTCAGAGGAGACTCAGAAACAGTTCCCTTTGCTCCCCTGTGCTCAGAGAGCCCAAGGGGAGATGCAGAAAAGTGTCCCCAGCGCTCCGGAGTGCTGGGGGGTGGAGCAATGGGCANAAGATCGATTCGCAACATGCATGCAACTGCCAGCATGTGCTCAAAACTGCCTCACTTCTGAATTGTTTGAAGAGGGATACGGAGTATTATATAATATGCTTGGATAAATTTAAATTTACAGAAGTTCATTGATGTTGTCTATTTAGAGATTCTACCACTTACCTAAGTCAGTGCACAAATCCAGTTCAAACCATAAAGCCTGCCTTGTATGCATTTTATTCTAGTTTTCTTGGTAAATTACAAGCAGTCAAATTAATCTAAATATTTCTCATTAAAAGAGCAGGTTATATTGGGAAATGTTTAAATAAGAAGGGACATGCAACCAAGAGAATCTTCAAGAAATTGTAAAAGTTTAAGCTTCCATCCCATACGTCTGCTTAGATTTTTTTTTTTTAGTCCACTGGTACATTCAAGATTTGGGACAATCTATGTACTATTTATAGTATTCACCAGAACATAAAATACACCAAATAAAAACAGATAAAACTGGCTTACAAGTGTTCTGAACAATTGAGCCACTTTGCCCCATCTGTGATTGAAGAAAACTCAGAACAGTCTGTAACTGAAAACACCATCTCAGGTATAAATTCACTGAACCAGTATGACCTCAAGCACAAAGTTCTAATTATTTTATGTTTGGCAGGTTCTCTGAACAACAGAAAATAGAAGTCATAGATACTACTGGGATTTTTTCATCATCCCACATCTGGGGATTTCTGGAAGAAGCAAAATGCCCTCTTGTTATGTTTAAATTGGTTTGTATTTACTGTAGTTCAGCATGAAAAGTATCCCACGACCTAAAAGATTGAACATATTCTATCACAGTATAGCCGAATGCTTAGGGCAATTCCTTTTTAAGCAAGGGTTTTCTGATGAATCTTTTTTTTTCTAATTCATAAACTACACACAACTACAGTTTTCCCCTAAATATTTTCATAACATTATACCCTTCCTGGATTAACTCCGGTAATAGCAAGCATTGTATAAACAGTACTATTATTCATTCTCATATTCTCCTCAATTTTTTACTTTTTAAATTTAAACAGATACAGTTTCTGGAATACAGCAAGGATTTTGATGACAAATGTAGTTCTTCAGTGTTATAGGTGTTCTCCAAGACCAGCACACTTTGCCAACCTTTCAAAAACTCCTCTTCTCCCACTCAGTTCTCCTACGCTTACTGGACCAGCAGGGTAGCCACTAGCTTTCTACACTATAAATGGGGAAGGTAAATTTGGACAACACACAATAGAGGGCCATTTGCTTTTGAAGAAGTCCCACTTTAAACACTCATCAGAAAAAAAGTACACTTCTACTTTTAAGATAATACAGGGGATAAAAAACAAAATAAACTCTCTAGTACCAATGAAACAAAAAAGAACACCCCACAAATGGTGATTGGGATCATTCTGCTTGTGGACATTGAGAATTTCTCAGTTAGACCTTCTCAAGTCCCTCCAGAGACAGCCCCACTGGAGCATTCCCAAGGGAAACATTATTCAACTCTAGTATGGTTGGCAGACCCTGTCCTCATTAACACGTGGTGAGATTCATCTGGCCTAGCTCTAGACATCAAAAGGTGAGACATTTAATTCTGAGTTTGTCACTGTACGCTTTTCTACTGCCAGTGGAGAGAAACTGACATCTCCAGGGAGCAAGTTGTCTGACCTGCCTATTTTAGGCTGAGATGAATCACCCTCTGAAGGCGGCTATTTTTCCTCAATCGACTGTACAACAAATCTAGGGTGACTTCCCCAGCCTTTGATATCTCTATTTCTGATACCTTGGTGGAGACACCTGAAATTTGACCACAGTTTTCAGAGCTCAAAACCAGCATTTCTGACAAATTAGCAGTGTTATACATCTGTTCATTGAAACTAAAATGTTCATGCTAAAGTCCCAGACTATATTCCAGTTAAATTTCATAGTCCTGTCCTTTCCAGAAGCAATGTCTGTGTTTTAATCAGCCATAGTGTCAAGATAGTAAGCTGACAAAATAAAATCAACTAAAAAGCAAAAATTATTTTGACTCTGCTGCAGTAATAACTCTTGGGTTTTTTCTATCCTATTCAGAGCTGACTTCTTCCTGATAACTGTTCTGCATCCATCAGTGAAGAACTTTTAGTCCAAATACATTTGTTGCTATAAACCAAAATCCAATAATCATCTTTCACCAGTAACTACATTTTTCTGCTAAAGCCTGATACGAAATTTCAGTTTTTAGTGTTAAGCCTTCATAACTTCATAACAACAAACAAATAAAGAACAGGACAACACTGAAAGAGAGAAACTGTTCCATACATCTGTTTCATAACAGAGATCTTCTCAGATACACATTTTTCCCATGGGATATGGTCATGTTGCATATTCAAGAAGGTCCTTTCAATTATTATTTTTGGACAGATGAGCCATTAGAGCAATACTCACCATTAGCACTGTACTCATGGATATACATACTCTCTACCTTAAGGCTTAATGATACCTCAGATAGAACCTAATCCATGATTTATCAGCATTTAACTGGCATGACTCTCCTATAAGTTTTTCCTTTAATGACAAATTCTTACCATATATATGTTTCTCCACCAAGGCATTCCCATCTCACCAGATCTGAACTACCTGAGCATTGTTTTTGTAATACATAAAACAAAATATTCAAGTAAGTATTATTTTACCGCCGTGTTTCTGTATGTTTGGAGTATTTTTGCTTCTTTTTAGAAAAAGCTGCTTCTTTTTAGAAAAATAACTGTTAGAATAGCATTTAAGATTACATACAAGAAAAACAAAAGGAAAAGTAAGATGAAAAACTCTATTTGCTACTAAGGAAAGCTCCTTTATAATCTTGTCTGTTTTTAGTATATCACAACTATTATCACCAAATAAAAGAAAATAAGTTCAGGCATGTGACCAGCTAAAACCATGGAAAAATTAATCATTTTCAGTCAACTCTATCCATTTATTTAAGTCTGTCTAACCTACAATATTGCTCTATCCTGTGTTGCTATAGTGCAATCTATTTGCTCAAAAATGTGCCTACAGCAGTCAGTCAAGTTATTAGGGATCTGATTACTGATCTTCTTACAGCTGACCTGGGGCAGATTCTTCTCTCATGCTAAAGCAGGAGCAGAATCCATCTGGCTGTGAGTAGTGCTGGCTTTAGATGTCTAACTTGCACCAGAACTGTCATCTACCAGTTCCTACTCACTACCTGAATTTTAATACTTTTTAAACACCATTGCACTTAACTACATATAACCAGGTGCTACACTTAACAGTACTTTTAGGGAAGCACTCTGCAATTCTTTTTTGCCATGATTGGTAACAACAGTCTCAGAAAGGAACGTAGTTAAAGCATAGGCTTAGTCAAAGCCCATAGGCGAGCTCAAACAGGAATAATGGTGTTTTACTCAACAAACACCCTACAGACAGATCTAAAACATAAGTCATTCACAATTTATTTCCCATGCAAATGTTTTGTTCAGCCAGCTGGAGAGGGGAATCACTATCACTGAAAGCCCAGTCAGAACAAAAATAAACTCTTCATTTACCTCAATAGCAAACCCATTACCTGCTACATAGAAGGCAACACTGTCAAGCACTGTTCCTCCCTGAGGAGCAGGTACAGCAATCACTAATTATCAAGGTGGTACCTGTACTAACTCTGAGAAGCAGAATCTAGCCCGTCTCAAAAGCAATTAGGCACTGTATTGCCTATTTTGTGGATTCTGTAGAAGAATTGTCTCTGTGCTCCTTAACAGAACGCATTCAACATACAGAAAACTCCAGGGGAGCCTGAAAGAACTCCCTTCCACACCAGACCAAGGTCTGAAGAACCCGTACCTGAAGTCTTAAAATAGTATGACCTCTCATGGCTCTTGAAAAGACACTTAAATGCAAAGTGTCTTTTGCATTTAATTCCTCCCTGCATCTTAAATAGCCATCCCGATTTTGAGAATGCAAATATGAAAGAGCCAACAGAAATAGAGGCAGGAGCTGAGAGCTTTTGCCCGATTAGAGCCCTATAGACTAAATCTGCCAGGGATCAACATAAGCAGCCAAATAACAGCTATAAAATTGTACCTGCACAGTGTGTTACATTCTCTGAGTACTAATGTCCAACAAATATTTTTCTTTTAAAAACCCTCATTTTGTTCATAGCTTTATTTTTATACATGAGTTTAAGTATGATTCCCCTTCATACTCTCAATACAACAGCAGCTAAAAGCCTACAAATTTCAGTTAAAAAAACCCAACCAAACCATATATTGCGTTTGCATTATATATGGACAAAATCCAAGCAAAAACCAAACTATGTTTCTAGAGGATGGGGGCAAGATGTAAGGATTGCTTTTCAAATGAAGTGAGAGTAGTAATAATTCTGTCATTATGTTGAGACCTTTCACAGCAGGACAAGTTTTTATTACTGAGATATAAAGTTCCAAGAAAATAGATTTATAGGGGGCATGGTGACACTAATCAGAAATCCTTACGAGTGTCCATAGAGCACAACTTACAGGCATTGAAAGAGTTCATAAAATTAATCACTGGCCTTTGGAAATGTTTACCTACATGCTGCTGATTTTGTACAGTCAAATTCTAGGGGAAGGTTTTTAATATACAGGAAAGAGACAAGGCAATATCTGCCCAGGTATACATGTCCTATAAATTACCCCACTTGGAACAATGTCTCTCATAATAAAATAAAATGCCATGATATAAAATTAATAGTGACTCAGAGAAAACACATTTTTTGATAGGTGCTGGGACGTACTGGCACCAAATAACCAATGGTCTGTGTTACGTTTCTAAAAGAAAAAGGTCAAAAGCAATTTGTCCCCAGTCCCCACCTCCTTCTACAGTCGAAATTGCTTTCAAAGTTGGAAACACCTCAACTAAAATAAAATTTGGGCCTGCTGAGACTAATAAAAACGTTTCCACTGAATTTGCCTGAGACAGGATTTCACTTGTGGATGGCAGAATATCATCTTAAATCAAGGTTTGGTCCCCCTTGCTCAAGTCTGAGATCAAGCATGTTTATAAAGTGATGACTGCAGGACACCGACATGTTCCATACTAAGATTTTCCTGTACATGCTTAGGAAAGCAGGGTGTCTGGTTTAGACATTTTGCAATCTAAAACCAAGATCTACAAAAATTTATTAAGATATTAACAGCCCTACATAGTACTAAATATCGCACTTGGTAGGTGGAAGATATTCGCAAATGAAGAGAAGAACAACTACACTGTTCTGCTGTGTGGAGCTCATGAGAACCCTCAAGTATAAGACCTTTGTATGTGTTTCACTGAATAAATTTTCAGCCCTGAAATGTTATTAAAGCAAGAATTTCACTTAATATGAAAATATGCAAAATACAACATTTTTTCATGCAAAATATATTTACTTATAATGCTTAGGAGAATGACAAGACATTATTCTGGACTATCAATTCTAGAATTCTGCTCCACAGAGTATTACAAAACACTTAACAGCACAGAAACAAACCCCCATGCACTTCATACATCACCAGTGTTAATTATGCATTGTTGCAAAAGAAGGTTTAACAAAAAATTCCATCCCTTAAGCTTTCAATTTGCTTTCTTAAGCATTAAGTATTTTGCCCGATTTTTTTGCATGCACAACTAGAAGTAATTTTGCAATGTTCTCATGTACGTCCAATAAAAATGCAAATATATAAAATCCTTGCCTCTCAACAATAACTCATTATTTTTACTAAATAATATTTATTTTATGGAAAACAGGAAGTATATGAAGCACATTTAAAAAAAAATATTCCAGGAGAATATTATATTCTGTAACTTTGAAGAGAAGTAGATGAGAGACTGCCAGTTTTTCTTCTTGATATGTAATTCTAACATTTAGGTAGAAGATAGAATAGATAGCTCCTTTCCTTGTTCTTAATAAGTAAACCCTTCAACTTCAGGACTTGACCAAAAAGGCATCAGTGACTATCAGTAGATGAAAGAAATCACCATAGTCTTTTACAAAGATCTGCTGTTAACCAGCTTCAATGACTTTCCAGGCAGCCTACCTGTTTTGTTTGCAGCTTTAATACACTGGTGGCTACTTATGCAAAAAAGGCAAAAACTAATTAAATTTGTTTATGTATGTTATCGTGTGGAGCACTCATTTCCAGACATCAAGCTATGAATCATTAAATAACTGCTAAATTGGTCTCCTGGGATAGATCATGGCTCAGAGTTGGGCAGGCCCCCATCCCACCAAAGCCAGGTGTGCTCTGCAGTGAGCAGGCATAAAAACTGCTTTAAAGGCCATGATTTGGGTACGGAGCCAGGTCTCACACTGTGAGGTGAGGGGTAGGAAATCATGAAAACAGTGACAGCCCTCCTGTCAGAGTTACTCCTCTGTTTGATTAATGAGGGCATTTGAAAGACAATTAGCCAGAGCAGGTTTGGCTGCAACAAGCTTATCAATCAGGCACCCTCTATTCAAAGCACTACCGACTTCTTTGTTTTTGATTGCAGAAGAATTGTATCAGTGATACACAAACAACAAGGGACCTTTACATGTTGCTTAAAAAGAGGAGAGCAAAATGTAGCAAATCACAATTGAAATAGCAAAAAACATTTTGCAAGCCACAAGCCACTGGTTACTGGGAAATCGTGACTGCAACTTCCCCTTCCCTGGATTTTTAGTTCGTGCACGGTGAATTCGAGGCTGCACATCAAGCACTTCCAAGTTTCACAAGGGCAGGTTTAAGCTGTTTTCAATAACAACGATGAAACCCAAGTCTACCAATGATCAGAGCTGTAGCAAAAAAACCCAAACAATCTTCATTAGGAAACCTCCTGTGAACCTGTTCTCTAAGTTTCAACGTTTCAAGCATGAACTGTTCCAAATTTTTTTAAATGATTTGTTGGAATAATTCATTCGTTTGATTTATCCATTAGAAATGCAATCTCTTTGCTTTCCAATAGTATCATAGGTAGAGTTTAATGTAGTACTGACTTTTCTTAAGGTAGCTACTTTCCCAGGAACGTATTTCATGCTTCTGTTTAACTGAGAGCTTTGCTTCAAATTGAGTCGTCCTTAGCACTATGTAAGTGATGAAAAACATGAAATGAACAATTTAAACCAGGTCAGAACTTTCCTGAAGATTTGCATTCCTCAGAACAGTTTTTATCAATGTAAGACAGTAATGATTTTTGACTGTGAACGAGGAAAAAACAAATTACTGACTAATGCACTTATATTACTCTAGACTTGAATAAATCCAAGACTGAAAGAGAAGGTTTGAGACTGAAGTGTGGTGTGACACTTTTCCTTTCAGTTTACAGTTAATTTTCCCCCGTAATACCAGATCAGAAGCACTTTTAATACGTGATTAGTGTAGTACTAAGTGGTTATATATTTTTTTAACCTCGCTAGAATCTATTTCAGAAGTAAGCTCACAAAATAGTTGCATTGTGTGTTTTTGAACATGGAGCTAATAAAGCCACCAGCAAATAAATCTCTGATTAGATTAGCTAGGGTACAAAGACAGAGGGAGCTTCAGCACAGCCGAAAAAAATCCTCTCTCATGCTTCCCTGTGCTGGAAATATATGATAGTCCTGCATATATGGATAGAGAATTATAATTGTTCTTAAAAATTGGGAACAGTTCTCACTGAGAACACACAGCTTGTCACAGGGTTAATCTGCAAAATCACTTTTGTTAGAGTGTTCAGCCACCTCAGTAAGCCTCAGCAGTGGCACCCACAAAGGGAGTACTGTTGTAAACTTGCCACTAGCACTTTATACCCCCTGGCCCTGATCCAGGAGCCACTACAGAAAGCCAAAGGCTCTTTCAATGGATTTTAAATTGGTCCCTGCACTCCTCTAAGTTACAAAGGTGGTAATGAAGTATTGGGAGATGTAATAGAAAAATAAAATAAAGAGGATCTGAGTAGGTGGTGGATAACCAGTGAGTGATTCCCCATATTTTAGCTGAGAAAGAGTGTGAACAGTTTCTCATTTTTCTGTGACTGTAATTGTAAACAAAAAGGCACAAAGCCCCAAGTGGTGGGGCATGGCTCCCATCTGGGGGCCAAATTTTTCCCACCCCCACCCTGGGAGAAGCTCTCATTCATCCTGCTTATTAGAAATGGCCTCAGGCCTAGGCAAAGCCCTGACCTACTCCTGGGCATCAGAGAGGAGAGGGCGAGCCTAGCTGGCACTGACAAAAGCCATGCCAAGCCTGCAGCAGCAGCAAAGCCCTGTGAATATATACAAATCCATGCCCGGTCTTGCTTATTTTACTCATGTACACATGGCTGGTCTATTCTGCTTTAATGGATGCAGCACACACTAATTAGCTCCTTGCAAGAGAGGGGTAAATGCTAGGACTGTTCTTCAGCCAGAAAGTGGGAGTGCTGGGATAAATGCAGGCTATAACCTTCACTACTAGCTTGTGATCATTTCAGGGTAGGGGAGACCAAGTGGACAGAAATAGGTCCACTATTTCTATACAGATTAATATGGCCTGCCAGCTTCTTCCAAATAACAAAAGGTTAAAAGGACCCTGGGCAAGTGACAGAGACTTTGGGTTGTGTCATCACCCCTAGGAGAACAATTGTCTCTTCCTCCTCTTGTTTCTCAGAGTCAGAAAGCATCCAGACACTTTGCTTTCTCAGCAGTTTGAGCAAACAATGGCATGAATAAGAACAAATACCCTGCAACATATCCCAGGTATTTCAAATTTAAGGTTGATAGATGGTAAAAAAAATCAAATTTGGGGCACTTCACAAAAGATAGATTCTTCTATTTCTCATCAGTGACCCACACTCCAGCCACTGCTGCCTGCTTAGCTGGAGAGAACAGCCTGAAATGGCTTTTGTAGAAAATAAACATTTCTACTTGTTTTAAGCAGACATGATTTGACAACTGGTTGGACGGTTACATTAATTTAGGTACGTTATCTACTTTTCTATGGTGCCCATGGAGGAATTTTGCAATGCATGCTGTCTCAAAGGCTGAAACCTAACACTTAAAGGAAAACATTAACAGTAACAGTAAAAATTACTTTCCCTCATCTTCCAAAGCTATCAGATTGCTAACCAGATGAGACTGGATATTTTCTTTCCTTTACAAGTTTTTCCTTCTGAACCACACTTAAGGAGACTTATGCTACAAATCCAAAAATACTGAAGTCTTTGGTAAAATGCATCACATTTTCAAGTGCCCTCTGCTGTCCAGGTCAAAGAACCTGAGCCATCAGAAACAGCAAAGAAATTTTGCCCACCCAAATATCCTGACCAAGATGCAACTTCCACTTGAATATGTAGGCACTTGCTGAGGAAAAAAAGTGAATGTTTCTTGTAACCATGACTTAAGATATTTATTCTTTCACTGTTTATTTCTTTGAAACTATGGCTAAGGCCTAGTAGCTTGATTGACTTTCATAAAGTCAATTCTGATTATGAGGTGCATAATAATGACCTTGTATGCTCCTTGCTTATGAAAAGTTGGAGAAATGCTATCTATCTGGGACAGATGGTCCTCACCTGGGTTAAAATGACAGAATATGCATCTTTGTTGACATTCCATTAACAGCAATTTAGAAATTCCTCCTTAGCCTTCTGCATTTTTTAATACAAGTAAAGTTTACCTTGTTAATTGGTTCACTAAGTAGCCCATCATTGTTATTAAAAGGAGAAATGAAAACTTGCTGACCCAACATCCACAGCTATGATTATTCTTGTCAGTTATTTTATATTTGGAAAGGCAAAAAAATGTTGTATATCAAAACTAAATACTGTATTTGGCATAACTTCAAATTAGCTGTCTCACCGTGCCTATAGTATGCAAATTAAATGTCCTGGATAAGCATTAATCATCATAATAGGCTAATTATTGTCAGTTAGCTATCAAATAACTGAGCTACTACACCTTGCAAATAATTTGGAAAAAATGTTAATAAGATTCTGACTACCTAAAAGCAAGAAATATATTAGAATTTTTACCAATAAACAATTTTAAGACAAATAAGTAATTTATTTTGACCATTTTGAGCAATGGACTTAGTCCAAAAATATTTCTGGATGAAGATGTCTTTGTGCCTATGTCACCTAAAATGACGTGCTGAATTTTAAAATATTAATTAATATGTTAATAAAAAGCTAATTGTCTTCTCTGGCCATACACATGGCTACCACCATACTTACAGACAGCAAAGAAGTTAAATGTTTTATAGAGAACTAAATGTTTTAGAAGTGATAAAGTATACATGAATATAGAACTGCTACTTGGAGACAGTGTGTTAGGACCTTGGAGTATATATTTAATAAAGAAGTGATACATTCTTGAACGAAAATGGATATTCAGTGCTTAAATGGAACTGGAGTACTTCTACACATACACAAATGCCAACACATGCAAAATTAAGTCTTAAGCATTTAAAAATATTTTAAAACCAAACTTGCAGTCATATTTCAGTGAGACTGGCCGATATTTGTCCACAGCACTTGTGAGGAAGACATTCCTCTTAGAAGATTCATTTATATCCCCCTACACAGGGCATTTGTCTCGTTTACTCGAAAGCTTTCCCCAGGGGCCTCACTGCTGCAGCTTCCTTGCACTGTCATTAATGTGCTCACCTTCAGATTGCCTCCAGGAATGGGAAGAGGCATTGGCCTTACTTTACAGAAGGGAAACCGATGCTCAGGTATGATTTCTATGTTGTCCCAGAGGAAATCCAGCTCAAGAGTAGAGATCAGGTAGTACCTAAACCAACTCTAAGCCATACAGAAAAACAGCATGGAACCAGTAACAGCTCCCAGGCACAAAAGTCTTCCTTTACTGCCTTGATAATAGACCATATCATGTGAATAAGTTCTGTTCTCTGGGGCTTTTTTCCCAAGAAATTTCTTGTGTAACTTAGTTCTTCTGCTTCATAACGTTCTACCTGTAACATTGAGCTAAAGAAGCATGAACGACAATGACAAAGACAAGATGCATCCCCAGATAATACCAAGGGCCTTTAAGAGAACAGTTAGCACAGTATTGACTAAAAAACACTTAGTTACTAAGTTGTAGGAGGCAAAAATCACTTTCCAGGCCACTACTGCCATATCCAGGGATCCCACTGGCCTTTCTGTGCACACTTCCCTAGGAACTCAAGTTCAGCTCTCTTGTCACTGTGACCTCAAAATCTTTTAGTTCAGTGACTGTTTCACAGGATGCAGTTGCCATTTCTGTTAACTCTTGTCTCCTCAGTACAACCTTATACCCGAGTGTGTCAAAATACTTTTTATTCCAACAAGGTAGATTCAATGTGATATGAAGCAATAAAAACCTGAGAATGTTGTCCCTCAATTTTCTACCAGTCTTTGTCCAAAAATATTCTCTTCCAGGTTGTTGTGGCATGGTGTCCAGTCACTGAAAATGACACCAAATACTGCCAGAATCAGTCCTAGCAGGATGCCATTGAAAGTATCCCACACAGTGAACATGCTTAACTGAAAACTGCTCTTTGGCATCTGCCAGAGAGGCCATTTTCAGATTTTTAGATACTGCAGTGATAGCAGTTCTCTTCATTCCAACATGGCATCAAGAGGTTTTTGAAGTCTAAATACACCTACACAATACATTCATTAGACTTATAACCACATGAGAAGGCTGAAAGCTTGTTTTACAAGGTCTTTTCCTCATAAAACTATGTGACAGCGATTAACTAGGCATCAATTCTGTAATTCTTCATTGAATCCACAATCAACTTTTCCATTAATTTACCTTCAATCAATAGCAAGCTGACTAACCTATACAAATCACAGTTCTAAACACTCACACGATTTTATTACTTTTGTTTTAAAATATGCACAAAACCATATGCTTTTATAAAACCAAACAGGTTGACCAGAAATCATCTCAGCAAAGTCCTTTACGATTCTTGCATTGAGGCCATCTAAGCCTGCTTGAACTAAACCTAAAATGTTTCTTTTAAAAAGAAGACCTTCTTTAACTAAGCTACTAAGGGATTTTAAAGTTGTTCATTGCCTGATACAGTGTTTGAATGCAAGACCATGTTTATTTCCAAAGGCAATAGAAATATTTATTTAATCTTCTTTGGGTTTTTTTAGAAGTATGAAGAATTTGGAAGTCTCTGTCTAGTGAATGTCTATGAAATTCTTCAGGTTTGTGGATAGTTTTTTCTCCCAAAACATGCCACAAAACCCACTGTCCTTGATTCTGTCAGCAGGATCCTTCATGTTTTCAGTTCCTTTTTCAATTTTTAGATTTTATTACTTCTAGTCTGTAAGACATTTACAGACATGTCAATTGATAGATAAATACATATTTAGCATAACAGTCATTTATTACAGGTGTGGCATCTGTTTCTCTCCAGTAAAATACAGAACTTTCAGACTTTTAAGTCTCTGATAATCTTAAAATACCTAACTCTCAATTTTCATTTCCACTTTATGACTGCATTCAATGTAGCTCAGAGTAAGATACCCCATCCTCATCAGAATATCCGAAAAAAAAGTCTATTTGGTCTCTTTACATGAAGGCAACACTTCAACTTGTAGCTCTGCTGTGCACCACCAGAGATGTTGACACCTGACAAGAACATGATTCGGTGTAACCATGAGATTAAGACACCACTGAGATATCCCTTTTCTTTTGTGGCCTCAGTTACATTCCCCCCTTCAGACGAGATGAGGTGTGGGGAACAGCAACAGTTGAACATCAAACCCCATTGAACTGTGGCAGGTGAATTACCTAATTACTCAGATTTATAAGGCCAATTTTCTTCCATAAAAATGTAACCCTTTCTTGTCTTCTAATTCTCTACTACTAGTAAGAGATTGCCTAGCATTAATAGACTAAAGGGGAAAGACACGACACTAAAATGAAGAAAATTTGTGATCATGAAGAAAAGAGGAAAGCCATTTACTCATCTGGGGGCCTTAGAGCATAAACTTCCACATGAATACACTACCTTTGCTTGTTAATATAAACATACTTGAGTGTAAATTATTCTCTTTTGAACAAGTTAATGTCAAAGGACACTCAAGCAAAACACAGCTGAGGGCTAACCCTCACACAATTTTCAATAAAGTAATTTTAGTTCATTTTAGATCAGAAGTCAGTCATTGCTAAATGTCTGCGCTAAAATACATATTGCAAAAGCCCTGTAGGAAATGAGTAGGTATACAGTGTCATTGCTGCCAAAATGAATGTGAAATTGAATGCAGTCTGAAGTTTCATAGACTTTTTGTAGTGAAAAGAAATTGGACCAAGAGGATGGTGGAATATTTTTTCATAAAGAGCTTGTCCCTTTGTCCTGTGTGGCCCTGTGTACTTATAAAATCCACTGGAAACAGGAGAAAGTAGTAATTGGAAAGATCAAGTAATTTTACTGAAAGGCAGGGCTTTCCTATTGTAAATTATACTGAAATACAGAGAACACTTTAGACAGATAATAACAGCTGAAAGGATCTTAAGTCCATCTTGCTCACACAATTCTGCATAATCATGTTTATCTTCTCACAAGAAAGAAGAGTTAAGCTCAAGTTACCATATAAAGTAAGCCATCCATTTTGATTTTTTTTTCCACAAAATGTTGTTTAAAATCCATTCTAAATGCACAGAACTGGATTGTTAAAGGCTAAGGCTTATTTTGAAACAGCTCTTAAAAAATGACAAAAAGGGAATAATTTCCTTGCTGTTCCAGCAGAACTTGGCATCATAGGAGTCATTATATGGTCAGAAAAGTATAAGAATGAGTACCAATGGAGTATCAATAAAATCAAATCTCTAGAATAATTTTTCATCATCTTAAATATCAGAAATCTCAGTAGTTGTGTCTCCACTTGTTAAACTGGTTAGCAAGAACCATGGAAGACCTGACTCCATTTCTGAAATATCAGTACAACTGCATTATAGGCAGCACT
>WEKX01019752.1:793147-815286 GCA_013390025.1 Pitta sordida
ACTTTCTTTAAAAAAAATCCCACTGTCTATTATGCAATGCACACTAGAAGAATTGTTACATACTTGAGCAGACAAAGTACTTTGATAAGATGGACATATCCACTGATCGACAATTTGTCGACTATTATATGTGTTCAAGTAGTGAAATAGACTCCAGCTGTGCTTAGTACCTCCTGGGTGATATAAAATAGTAAGTATTCATTATGACCTTTAGTCAGCTCCTTAATGGTAATACTAATGGAACTGCAATAAAATTTAGCTGACATAGAGCTTAAGAATATTCTTAGGCTATTTTGTGGCGTTAAGTTGGCATATGTAACTACATTTAAACTCTAGATTAAATAACAAATTTCCAATTATTAATAAATCTTATAGTTAAAGGAATTTTGGTACTGATGTGACAAAAAAATCCTGGTCACAAAGAACACTTTGCAGCATCTAAATATTAAAAAACATTTGCAGACACTGAGGTTTAACATGAATATTACTGTTCATGTAAATGGCAGCCCATGAAGAAACTTGGTTTACAGTCACAGTGTGGTACAAAACCCAGTGTGAACACACTAAACAACCAAACAGAGGCAGGGTGGTCAGGCTTCTGTGTAACCCCTTCACTAAAAACAAACCTTTTGTAATGGAAGGATTTCTGCAATGCCATTGCCCATTTCAGCAGAGATTTTGTTATTGACACCTCAAAGTCTTGTCCTGTTCCATTAATATTTGCACTGAGATTCTACCAGACAACTGACTGGGGATCCTCCTTCGTTTTATACTTCACAGACTCTGAGAAAACTCACTAAAATTTTGCTTCAACTGCAAGAAAATATTACAGGCCTGGCCTCCATCAATTTCTGCCCTTTCCTTCCTATGGAGTTCCTATGTTGAACTCCAAGTCTTCCCATTTCAAGGTGGGTATTTCTGTAAAACGACAGGAGTGGGCTCATGTGGTACAAACTCACTACCCTCCTAAAGTCAAGTTAAAGAGATAGCTTAAGGATATCTTTCTGCAGAGAAATTGCAGGAATAGTAGTATTTACATAACCATACATGTGCAAGCAATAGTAACAACTTTGTTTTAGAAAGCTGAGTGGAAAAATACATTTTCTTCCAAATTCCTGTTTCATGTGTATTAATATGGTACAAACCCCTACTAATTCTTTGCAGATTTTCACACAGGCCCTTTTTCCAAAGTTTTATCTACATAATAGGGTTTTAAGGACACAAGTCTCTTTCAGAATAACATTGTGTCTTTTATCCCTCTAGTAGCATCCTCCATTATCCTTTTCACTATCCTACACTTATCCAGGTCTATATTAAATCAAAACAAATACAAGACCACACAAAATGTTACTTTACTTCATTTTAAAACTACATCATACAAGTATATCTTTTTCTACCACAAACAAAACCAAAACAAATCCTAAGACAAAACAATTTAAGAAGTGTTTGGAAAGACCTGAAGAATATAATTTTTGTACTTAGAATTTTACACTCCTGCATTAGCTCACCTAAGCATTCAGCAGAACACCTGCCTTCTGTGGTTCTGGTTTCCCTTCTACATCAATTTGTACCAATAAAATGTAATTTTTGAAAGGTTTATATTCACATAACTCCTGATAAAGGCACTGGCACGGGTTTTATCCCTTAAATTTCTAATCATACTGTTTGTTCATGTACAAGACAAATGTAATTGGGGGCATGAATCCATCTTATTTGCACATATCCAAATGCTAAAGCAGACCTTATCAAAGATGATTTAAAGAAAAGGGGAGTCACAGAAATGTTGATTTTGGGTCTACAGAGCGCAATGATGAAAGACAATCGTTTTGCTACAGCTTTGTCTATGAAGCCAGGACAAGTAAATATGTACAATTAATGAAGAGAATCAAATATTTTACAGGAAGGTATTTGAAATGTGAAAATGAGGCCCAGCTTTTCTTCCATAAGAGTCTTACTAGTGATTTTAATATGTAGCAGTAAAACCGTTATTTTAAAATTCTATTTTGTGTATCTCCTCTTTAACAACAAAAACCAACCGTTATTTTAAAATTCTATTTTGTGTATCTCCTCTTTAACAACAAAAACCAAGCCAGAATCTATGGGGTTTTGAGGCAATACTATAACTACAGGAAAGTGTAGTTGAATATTATTTACCCTTGGAGACTGAGGGATGTGGTAGAAGTAGGCAAAAGAACTCCAGTGAGTCAGGAGACAGATTAAACACAATGGCAATAACAATCTCCTCCTTATTTCCTTCCCTATATGCCATTCTTCTTTCTCTGGCACAAAAGAGACCAAAGCAGTTCCATAACAGTCGCCCACCTACTAACAGAGAACCAGGCTCTTACTGCAAATAAGTTTCCTCTTTGGGAGGACAAGGCATGCTACACATGCTACTGCATGCTGCAAAAGTTGAGAAATAATAACCTTATCCCATTCAGTACTATAACATAATCTATTCTTGTGCCATGTGACAGACACAAATTTAATACCAACATTGATTCCATAGTAGTCTTAGGGAGTGATGACTGTAGTTCCAAAATCCCAGATTATGAAATAAAGATTATATCTATTCTGCAGCTCTCAGAAACCGAGAAAAATGTCAAAACACAGAAATACTCAAGCCAGACGTAGAAAAAGTAAGTTCATCCCAGTAACATGAAACTCAACCAGCCAATCAAAAAAGCAGAGTCTGTGGAGTGTACGTGTTTCTATCAATGACACACAGATCCATCTTATGCAAAATACCCACAATGGGAATCACGCTAGAAAAAGACACAGGCAAAATTCATTGATTCTAGAAAACTTTCACCTCCAGGTAGGGTCCCACTGGCTGTATCTCATCAGCACAATATCTGAGATTACACCTCCACTGCTGTTCAATAACCAGCTACAGATTGCCGTTCTTTACTTCTTCCCTATATACGTAGTAATATTTTTTAAAACGCACATTTTTAGAACTGCATTGTTTTTACAGGAAACTGGTTAGCCAAAACACTGCAAAATGGCCGGACCACAAACCTTACTCTAACCGTAGGAAGGCTTCACCCCCCTAGGCAGTATGCAAAGCTGGGAAGGAAACCATAAACATCTATGTCTCTGATAAGCACCTCTAATAATATAAATGCATTCCAGTGAAAACAAGGCTACATGCAGGGTCTCTGTCAAACACAACAGTGCCTACTGTCTCTGCTAAGAGCAAACCACTCAGATCACACACTTCCCACCACGGTCTCTTTTGAGAAACACCCACGTACAGTATTGCTTTGAATTGTTTTCTCTTTTTCCAGATCAGCAGCTAGAAACTCACCCATTTTCCATGCTTTCAAAGTTTTCTTTTTCTGCAAAGAGAAGGCATTACCACCTATTCTTTATACTAATTAACTATCCCTTTTAGCTATAATTTCTCTTCATATAAAACATTTGTAAAAGGTCTGTTTTTCCCCATGCCCTCTTTTCTCTCTTCTGGCTCTTCATTATGACCATGCCTAATTGTGATGAGCTGTCCACCATTTACTCCACAGGATTGTATAGAGCTTTGTAATGTGCCTGCCACTGATGTATTTACAATTGGAAGCAGTTAACTCTTTAGTATTGCTTCCTTGTTCAAAACAATGAACTGCATGACGAACTAGCGCTTAGCACCAATTAAAGATTTTTAAAAGTCTCCATTTTAAGCCTGAGTACTCCAAATTGAGCATTTGTCAAAGGCCCAGTCACAGGTTCAAATGGAGAGAGGGAAATCCTACTGAGGGGAAGAATAGGACTATCCCATCAGTTAGGGTGAAAGTTCTTCTCAATCAGCATCTTAAACATGTAATCTGTATGGGATCTATTAGGTCTGCCTTGTCCATTCAAACCTGCTGATCTCTATCAGTGTTGCTATCAAACAATGAATTTGCTGATATCCATAATTTCAAATTTTCAGATTTTTTCTCCTGAAAATAACCCACCTAACTCTTAACTGCTGAAACAGAGAGGTAGGCTTTTGGGGGGTAAAATCCTTCAATGTGACTCTTGTATTCTACTGTTTGAATATTTTTATTATTTTCATACAAACTATATACATCTTTGGAATTGACTTCTATAGACAGATATGAATTAATGGTTATGCCTCTTGATCAGCTTTACACTGGACACTGATTGTAACATGATAAATGATTCTTTTTCCAATAGAAAACAGAACATAACAGTTGACAAATGTGCACAGACAGCTACCTTTCTGAGAAAATGTACATATTTTGGGATCTTGATATTGACAATCTGTCTAAAATGGATCTGCATAAAACTTCAGTGCAGCACTGATAAAACTTTTATGTCTTTTTGTCTTACATATTTTCTTTCTCCTAAGGATCGCTGTACATGTTGAAAGACCATAATTTCAGAATACAACTATAAATGGGCAAATAATATCTACAAGAAAAAAGACAAAGAAAAAGAGAGTTTACACCTATTAAGAAAAGAGATTGTTTTGGGATTTGATATATGAAACTGCCAAAACCTAAAACTTTATTTCTCATCTGAGTCATAGGTAAGCCGATACAGCAGGGCTATGTACCTTTGCTGCAAATAATTTAAAAAAAAAGTTAAACCTAAGTCTGAAATGCCTGTCCTATATAATTTTTAAGATTAAAATATTATAAAAACCCACTTCTCATTAAAAGTAGATTGCATATATTTTTATGGGAAAAACCCCTCACACTTGCTTTTTTAGTTACATTCTTGGACTCTGGGCCTTATAAAATTTTGGTTATGTGCTTTTTGTTTTGTTTTGGTTGGTTGGTTGGGGGGGGAGGTGTTTAAATGAAAGCAGTGTAATCAAACTGGTGATAGAGTACTATTCGTCTGCTGCATGTCCAAGACCTGACTTCCAAGTGGATAAGAGCAACAGCCATGAAATGAACATCCAACTACACTATTCCTACGCCTCCAAATGATCCAGGAGAGAATAGTAGCACAGTGTATCTGAAGCATAAGTGTTTTCAAAAATTACAGAAGTATTGTTTTAAAAGAAGATACATTCATTCCTCACGTATTCGAACTTGCAGATTCAAGTTTTCGTTTCTTTGTGGATTTTTTTCAGTGAAAATTATTCGGTTATTTGCGGAGCTTCCCAGTTGATGCACGCACAGTACCTCTGCTGGCGCGCCCCGGTGGGGTAGGATGGCCTCTCACTCACTTGGAGACCGCCCAGAGTTCACTCCTCATGCCCAGAAATGGCGGCTGCCACGCCCCACCACCATCCCAGGGCTACAAGCAGTTGCTGCCGGCCCCCTGCCACCCCTCTGTGCCCAGAAACAGTGAGCACAAGCCCCGCCACATAAGCCCTCCCCTCCAGCACCACAGGGGTGGGGAACATCCTCCACCACCCCCTCCGGTGCTGCAGGAAAGCTGGGAATCCCCACACCTCGGTCCCTCCTGAAGGGAACCTTGGGGACTCCGTGGTGCAGGAAGGGATCAGAAGACACCCCCCTTGGCTCCCCTGACCCATCAGGGGGCATGGGGAGGTGCCAGG
Source organism: Pitta sordida (assembly GCA_013390025.1). Classification (NCBI taxonomy): domain Eukaryota; kingdom Metazoa; phylum Chordata; class Aves; order Passeriformes; family Pittidae; genus Pitta; species Pitta sordida. Next base: position 798,663 of record WEKX01019752.1, read on the forward strand.
ACTGCCCTTCCAGAGCTCCAGGACTGAAGGGGAGGGGCAGTGGGTGTGGCTAATGTGCATGTTCATGGCATGCCTATCTGCAGATTGGGCAATTCGTGGTCCCGAAGGAGTCCCCTTCCCCCACGTATTTTGAGGTATGACTGTACTATATGGGACTCTTCTTTCCTCATTATCTGTTCATGTTTTCTCCCTCATCCATTTGTTTATTCCATTTATATTTCTGGCAGAAATATGAGGATCTAAGGTGACAGAATCATTCCTGCATGTCAGCTTGACCTGCTCTCGCTGGAAATAAAAAAAAACAAACCAAAAACCAACAATGAAAAGAATAAGCTCTTCTGTCAGTACTACATTTTGTTATTTTGGCTGCTCTCACAAATGGCTGAGACCACAGTGGGCAGAATGACTTCCTAATGGAACGTCTCAGCTAAATGTTCATTGCACTAAGATTTCTGCTTATTCATGTGGGGAAAACCCACTCATACTGAAAGCTTGTCTAAAACAGTGGTTTCTCTTCAGCAATTCCTTTCCTCTACAGTAGATAAAGCATGCAGTAAACTCAATATCAAACACAAGCAGAATATTTAAGTTTCAAAACCAATAATGAAGCTTTACCTCAGAACGATTCTCAGCACAGATATATGTATACCTTTCTCTCCTCTCTATTTCTGCAACTCTGAACAGCAGCCCATCATTTGCTCACTGAGCAATCTTAGCCCTCAATTATGCATGACAATTTACATTTTCACCTGTTTCATTTACCAATGTTCACCTGACAAATTCGAACCCATCTCCCCACCAGCAGTGACTAGAGTCCCACAGCTACATAACCTGTTCTTGGATACTAAAGTTTTCACTAGAACTTAACATATGAGTAATCACTGTATGTGGTTTGCACCAAATCTACTGAAAAACAACCTTTTGCTTAGAATCTAGTTTTCTTCAAAGGTATATAAACACGTTAAAAGTGACCAGCTTTCTCCTTGTCAGAGAGCGACCTCCCATCCCTTCCTAAAAAATTGAAGACAATGCAATACGTATATTCACAGAAGATTTCCCAGATACAGAAGGTTTATTATACAATGTTTTCCCTCCCCTGACTGCATAAATGTCCAAGGCCAGCAAACATCTCCTTTCCTTCCTACCCAGTTACTCCAAATACTGCCCAAAGAAAATCAGCTTTTCATCCAGCATACAGGCAAGATGTGCCCCTTGTGCTCAATTACAGACAAGCTTGCTAAGGTTTTTCAGCAATAACGACAAGAGTAGCACATCAGCTGTTTTCCATTTTCTAAGGGAAAGAGCTGTGTAGTTTCTATATTCTTTTCTTGACTGGTAGGGAAGCACAATTTCCTAATTTGAATCCGTCAAGCTTCTCCATCTTCCTTTTCCTTAGCAAGTTCTGTCTCTTCCTTATTCCAACTAAGAGAAAGGGATGCTGGAAATTGTTTTAGCCTGAACTGTGTCCTGGGAGCAACCATAAACCCCGGCCATACTAGTATTTATACACTTACAAAACCAGCAAAAAAACAAACCCATAATTTTCAGCCAGCAAAACAGATTTCTTCTAGCCTACAAGAAAGCAACACACTTCCAGTAGCTGAGTTTTGGAGACAGTCTTTTGCACCAAACAAAAAGGGAGATTTTGTTTTGAAAATCGTAACCCTTCTTCGTTAGTGTAAAAGTATCCACCCCTTGAGCTCTGTGAGCATTTCAAGGTATAGGACACTGTGCAATACTCCTTGGCAAAGCAGTACTCACAGAAAAGAAGAATGCACATTGATAGGAAATCTCCTGCATCAAATCAATTTCACAATAAAGTTTATTATTAATACCTTTATAACGCCCTCAGTTTCCTATGTGCTCCAATCACAGCTGTGACAGCTCAAGATTGAACTTTTCTACACAATTCTCACTAATATGTCCCACTACTTGGCCTTATTGTTATTAGAATAATTTGCTCCCAAGTTCTGAAATGAACTCTGTGCCCAAGTAATTAAAGCTCTTAAAGTTTCTAGTCCTTTGTTTAAAGAATTCGTCCTTGTGCTCTCTATGCCCCATCAGCTACCTAATTAGCAGAGCCTTTGCGTGATTAAAAATTCTCACAGAGATTCTGCTGGATATTTGCCTCTCTTAATGAGTGTTTGTGGACAGCTGGGAGCGGGAGCTGGTTCCCTCCTCCCAGGACCTCCAATGAATTCTGCAGACCTCTGTCAGGGCCCAGGAGTGAAAGCTGTCATTTTAGTAATGTGGATGAAAATTGGTCAAAAGCACTGTGGTCCTTGAGGAATGAAAGGCCTTGAAATATAAATGAAGATGAATATTCATATTTGGTTCAATAAGTGCCAACTATTAATATACATGTCTGTCAGTAAGAAAAGTCAGAACTTATTCAATTGTGCCTGGCATAATTTGGCTCCTAATTCACAATTATCCTCCTATTCTTTGCATCACATTCTTCAACTAATTTTTTAAGCTAAAAACTTGCTAAAAACTGAAAGCATTGCTGTTGCCACAAAAATAGCGATATCTATCCTTCCACTGACTTACTGCCTATTAAGAATCACCTGTAGCTTTTACACACAAGATTCCAACCATCTTGCTCTGACTTTCCATATCTATTCTCTCTGTCAATGTCAGCTTTTAAAACAGCCCATTGTATGCCGCAAAGTATACTCACTTTTTCTATGGAAATTCTCATTCCATTCCCTACCGTCTTCTCTGTGACCCTCCACTAGATTTCCAACCCAATTCTAATTTCATATCTGGTGTGACTTTTGTAAGGATCTTTCCATTTTTAAGGACATGAACACTAGGTTGAAATATCGCATAGGATTTCTTTGTGGGCGCTTTCAGGGGGCTTTGGGGAAGGCGCAGCGTAAGATTTTTTCTGGGTCGGTTTATTTGCTTTTTAAGTACTTCACAAGTTTGCTTTTTAGAGGGAAGTCTGAAGACATCTGCTCTCTTATTCCACCCTGCTCTCTTATTAGCAATGAATAATAATTTTTGAAATGGAAGGATGGGATTACAGAAGAATCCTATAAGTATTCTGACTAGACAATCCTGCTTCACATGAGAGTGATCTCTTATTCAGTGACATTCGAGAAATTAGAACTGAGTTTCCTAATCAATATATTCCCATTTATCACCTTGCTTCAAACACCTGTGCACTAGCACAAATATGCCAACGACTCTTAGTTCTTAGGAGAATAAAATGCTTTGGAGAAAATAGTACAAAGTGGAATTAATACTTGGTTATAAAACTAAGATGATCAGAGAAAACAGAAACATTACCTAGATGAGGAGCTAATAGATCATATGCAAAAGAACTATAACATATTTTGGAATTCTGGACTAGAATCCAGGGAGAAGCAGTGGGGAAAATATTTGTTTGTTTCCCATAACCACAGTATTACAGAATACGTATAGTGAAAGCAAAAGTTGGAGATATGACTCCTACAAAACCTGCTGCATCACCAAGAGGTTACACAGAGGCCACACGGTGATTAAATTCAGCTTTACTGAGGTAATCTAGAAGGACAACATCCCGTAGAAATACGCATTGCTAAATGATGAAGAAGCACTTATTGTTTCAAATTTTAATTGGTCAGGTGCCTGCTGACTGCATTTGTCCAAGACACAGGTATGAATCAGAAAGACTGTGACTTAATGGATCAGTGTGCTTGAGAGAAGGATGTGCAGGGTACTAGAGTCATTGTGGAATGAAACCAGTACCCCAGAGAAAAGATATTCTGGGTATTTTGACACAAGCGATCAGAGTTTTCTCTCATTTATACTGGTCTTGGTCCATTAGCTTCAAGGTGGTACATCTGTGAAGCCTGTAAGTTAAACACCTTTCTCGTCAAAGCTTCTGGGTTAAAACATATTTCCAAACTACCTCTATCTACATTTCATATGGCAACTTTTTTTTTATGTGTAAGTAGGACATTGTTTTTCATTCTGCCTACAAGATTTAGATTTGTTTCAGTAGCAAATGGTGATCTGCTGCTTATGCTGGCAGTTTGAAAAATGGAAGAAGTAAGTTAGGACAGGTGTGGGTGCACATTAGTGAGGCAATTAGGTTTGCAAATATTAATTTATCACTTGTAATAAGGTCATGGATTACAGATCTATATCCATGATACACCTATTATCTCAGAGGTTCCAGTTCAAAGGATCCAAACCAAAGTAGGGGGGAAGGGATATTTTTTTTTTTGAAAGATTGTTTTGGCTTGCATGTTTTCAGATCTCCTGCCAGAAGCTAACTTCTTTTGGATTGAAATTGAAAAGCCGTGACTCTACTTTTACCACATATTAAGCCAAACAGAAGCCACAGGACAGATACAAGTCAAAAATTCAAAAAAAGTGGACTGAAAGACTAAGTTTTCTGATGAAAAATTACCACAACTCCACAGAGTCTGCATTTACGTGTGCTTACTTGTTCGTACTTGCACAGTGGTCATAAGTCACAAAGTCCCATGCAACAACATGTCATTTTACAGAACTCCTTAGAGTTTATTGGGCTCCTGGGGATTGAAGATCCATCCAGTCTCTGTTAGGAGAAGCTGCCATTTGCATCACTACTATTATTGGTCAGTTCTCCTTCCCCCCCCCCCCCCNACGGAAACAAGTCAGTTTAAAAACTACAGAGAAAAAACATTTGCAAGCATTACCCCCACCACCACCGAGTTTTTTACCAGAAAGTACCTTGAACATAGTAACCAGAGCAGACCAAAGGTCAGCTAATTCTGTCTCATTTGCAGAGTTTAGCAGCATACAAGTGCTTCAGAAGACTGTTCATTACAGTCACATGTGCAACTAGCACATAACACACTCCTTTATTTTCACAATTACGAACCCATGTCCACAAAAGGAGCACCTAATTTATTTTTTTAATAAATCCGTATTTGGTAAGATGGAATTCAGTAGAGTACAGAAAGAAGAAATCAATCAACTAAGTAAAAAATTAAGAAATGAAAGCAATATTTTAATTTAATGGTTCGCAAGGGCTCAGCTGAAAAAGTAGAGCTGGCACCACTCTGCACAATAATAAACCTTGTTGAGTTAAAAAACTCAACAAAAGAAACTCCCAGGTTGGGAACCTCCTGCAATGGGCAGACTCCCCCTGTTCCTCAGAGTGGCGATACTGGCTGCAAAAGAACCCCAGTGCCATACTCAGCCCACACACAGGAAAGGAAAGGTGAAGAAAGCTGCAAGAGTCAGTGAAGTGCGAAGGTTTATGGAGGCATCTGCTTTCACTGGAGTAGTGCATGCACTTGGATGTGGAGGACACTACAAGATTTTAATAATGATGTTAATATTTAAAATCTTTGTGAACTAATTAACATTTATTCTGCATATTTAGATGTTGATTTGTTCACTTACTTAGCTTTTAAAATAAGCTTTTTTGTTACAGAGGCACAGTGAAAAAAGACAAGCAAAAGGAAAAAAGTGTGTTTGATTTTTTTCTTACGGATTTTTTCAAAACTGTTCTGAACACAGAAGTATTAGGTTCAGAAATTGTGTCATCAACCACACGTGCTACAATAGATGAAAGTCAGGTCTGAAATCAGTATGGATATCTTGGGGGAATCATTATAGGAAATCTGCACAGAAGTCATCTCTTAAGGAGGGATTTGAATTGAGACAGGGAGATCGTTTGACATACAAAGCATTGGGGGAACCTGGGAGACTGTGAGGATGAGAGCAAGGGAAGGATAAACAGTAGGTAGGCTTCTTTCACATAATAAAACCATCACACGTAGGAAAGAGACTATCTGTGACTAGATACTGTCACAAAAATGCAGTGAAATTGGCCATAAGTGCAAAGTCAATAAAATGCCCTTAATCTTTCAATAAACAATTTATTTTTAAAAGTTATTTTGGAGCTATTGAAGCTCCTGGGGTGGGGAAGTAAATGCATTTTAAATGTGCTATATGGTATGCAGCATCACAGGTTTAAGTTTCATTTTATCAGATATATCGTTTAGTCATTTCAAGTCCGGATTAGAAGCCAAAATTCCTCCACTCTAACACTGACTGCTTTTCTGGCTTTCAGGAAATCATTTAAGGTCAGACTCAAATAGCTCTCCTCATGAAGGAGGGCAGGTACAATGCAGTACAAGACAGGAAAGCAAAATTTGCCCTTCAAATCATTTGGCTTCTCTGAAAGCAGGGCAAAATATTCACCTGTTTTCTTGCAAGATGGTTGACAAAGTGAATGATTGTAGTTAATGTTCAGAAATAATGAAGAATATTAAATAAAGCTGGACAAAGGTTTTGGCTTTTTTAAAAAAAAAGAACTTTGCATGATAAAAAACCTTTCAGAAACTAGTGCAGTACAAGTAAGTTAGCAAACACCTTATTTTCCCAATTTTCCCCCAATGTTTTCTCTATTTTCTCCATACACAAAAAGGATCACACTGACAAATGAACAAAAAGGGTAAGAATAATGGCAAAACTGTATTTATAGGTTAAAAGCCCCCTAAACAGCCATGACATTTAAGTGCAGTTTTTCATTAGGCATTTGCTTTCAAAACTATTGCACAATATTCTGGGCTCAACATAGTTGCTCTGACTGGAAATCACCCAGAGAAGACAGCAACGCATGCTCCCATTTTTCAGCTTGATCTCACCTCTGTCACTTTAATGTCTCAGTAACTGCTAGGAGGGTGTGGGGAGGTCATTCTAGCAATTGACTGTTTCATCAATTATTACTCAGCCATTTAAAAGTTGCTAGGACACTTGCACATATTTTCATTACACAACTGGCCTAAAATAAATCTCACTGCACAACTTTAAGGTAGCAAAAATCTATGCTCTAGATTCAAGATCTGTCTTTTGCTTTGGAGGTGACTTCAGACTAATTTCATACAGGCTACACACGTCTTTAAGAGATTTTACTTCCCCAACATTGCATTATGTACTAACTATTCATAGGCTTAGCAGAGTATATGCAACCAATGCCAGTCCAAAATACCTTTATCCCGGCCAGATGCTTTAAGAAGAAAAGTGAAATTACATTATCGGGATTACAACTTCCATGAGAGAAGTGACCTAATCTAGATGTGTATTAATTTGCAATTGCCACTCCTACTGCTACATGTTCTGCAGCTATTTGACTGAAAGCTGTGAAAGTGTCTAAGTCCTGAAGAGGTGCCAAAAAACTTCAAGCTGCTAGGAAGCCCCTTCCCTAGGTGAAAAAAGAATCACCATTGTACAGAATTAATAAAACCAAAAACAACAAAAAGAAACCAAACCAAATCAAACCAACAAACAAAACCCTCCCAAAGAAAACCAGAGAACAGGTACTGCTCTAAACCAAAGCTAGTTAAAAGCAGCAGCCAAAGGATTTGTGAGTCCAGAGCAGGGCCACCAGGATGATGCGAGGGTTGGAGTACCTCTCCTATGAGGAAAGGCTGAGAGAATTGGGATTGTTCAGCCTGGAAATGAGAAGGCTTCAGGGGGACCTAATTGCAGCCTTCCAGTACCTGGAGGGAGCCTGCAAGAGAGATGAAGAGGGACTTTTTACAAGAGCATGGAGTTACAGGACAAGGGGAAATGGCTTGAAACTGAAAGAAGGTGGATTTAGATTAGATATATAGATGAAATTCTTTGCTGTGAAGGTGGTGAGACACTGGAACAGGTTGTCCAAAGAAGTTGTGAATGCTCCATCGCTGGAAGCGTTAAAGGTGAGACTGGAGGGAGCTCTAAGCAACCCGGTCTAGTGAAAAGTATTCGTGTCCATGGCAGAGTGGTTGGAACTAGACGATCTTTAAGATTCCTTTCAACTCAGGCTGTTCTATGATTCTATTATACCTACTCTTATGCATACATAACAAGTGTCTGGAAGAAAGCCCTAATGATGTATGTTATAGAGATTACCCTTCACTGCACATTTAAATAGACTTCTTGGTACCTTCTAAGAGACAAGAGTAAACCTGTGATCGAAATCCCAAAATTAGGAATTCATTCAATTTGTGCAATGATTAAAATTAAAGGCTGAATCAAAAATGTGCTCAAAAAGCGTGTGTCCAGTGGGACAGCTCAGTTGCCTTCAGAAATATGTCCACTATTTGTTGACTTGTCTGTCTAAATTAGTAATACTAAAAGTACCAGGAGGGTCCCTAGAAGACTTAAGTTCTGTGGAAGACCGATTCCTGCTTCATGCCCCTATAGAATCCGAGCTATCTCAACAGCCCATGTCAGTCTAGACATCCACATAGGCACCATAAAGCACTTCCCAGTACAACCCTAATTTTCCCAGTAGATGTCCAGAAACCTTATAGAAGGAGTAGGAGTCCAATGTAATGCTTGATCAGTGCTATGTCTATATTTTCTTAGTATTAGCAGCTTTTGTTATGTACATAGGAGATTGGAATATGCTTGATTATTTTTCTCCACTTATGGTGTGTCTCAGGCAACATCTCATTACTTCATTTTTCATTTAACCTCCCTCTGAACACACTCAATATTTTGCTTTATTTCTTTGGATGCAGAAGTAGAGAAACAGCTCACTATCACTTAGGTCAACATTTAAATATAGAATTAATGCAAACAACCTGCTTGGTTCAGGGAAAAAAACAAACCACCAAATCCTTCCCCCATTCCTGCAGATCCAGGATAGAGTTATAAGCCCATAAAACTGTATCCTTCCATTCTTCTCTATGGCATGCCAAGGTGAGACAATCCTTGGTCAGATAATGACTGTCTTTAAAACTCTGCACTAACTTCATCTTTCGCTTCAGATCAATGCACTGCATGTTCCTAGATATAGGAATGGGTTTCCAAAAACATTCTAATCAAAAGAAGTTCGCCTCAAATCCAAGATTTGTAGCTAGACCAAACATTTGAATGAGGGTGCAAAGACAAAGAGGAGCAGTTAGTGAAAGCATATAAAATTATCAGATTTGTGTCTCTTACAAAAGCTCCTATATCTTTCCAACTTCCATAAGCAGGCAAGCAGCTCCCCAAAAACTACTTTTCCAGTACCAGACATTAAAGTGATTTTTGTTTAAATATACCAAACCTATTTCTGTGCATATTTCTATAAATATTTTTACAATTAAAATCAGACTAAGCATCCTGTCCTCCTTAAAAATATTCTGTGAAACAAGAAGTGTAAAGGGTTAGAAGACAACTGGCTCCTGGCATTTTTTTAAATTTTTTTTTTAAGAACAAGGTCACATCTCAGCAACTGAAAAGTAGCAGAGCTCTTTTCATCAAGTTTTTAACTAGAAAAATAGTATGCCCATTTCTTTGTAATACACCTCTGGGCTTTTTATTATGACTTCATTTCCCCTTGTAATATTGGAACGTCTCTATAATTGTAAAAGTGTAATAGAATCTAATAGAATTTCATTTGGAACTCTGAATGGTCTATGCCATCTCTGCTCATTTTGAGTAAAATAATGATTTTTAATGTCCACACATGGCTTCCCATGACCTTATTCAATCTTTGGGTTGATCAGGAAATATATTGATTCAATTACATACTGATGACAAATGAACTAAAAGAAAGAGGAAAAAAAGGTCAGCATATATTTGAAAATGTAAATCTTAGCAATGTCTTTTGGGTTTGCCCAAAAAAAAAAAAGTCATTTCAAAATGCCATTTGTGGCTAATAGCGTGGAGTTCCAGTTCCTATCTATGAGCAGAAAAGAAATCATTAAAGTGTAAGAAGCATACTCCCCCCCACCACACACACACTTTTATTGTTCCAAAATCCTCTTTCCTTTAGAGGGTTGCATGAAATGACCTCTTTTGGCTAAAAGTCCCTTTCCCCCTCACTTTACAGAAAGAAGGCTGTGGTTCACTAATTTTTCTTTTCTTCTTTCTCCCCCCTTTTCATTTGGTTTTCTTCATAAAACACTTGCCAGTACAAACATTTCGTCACCAGCACTTCCCTACCCCCACTGCTTTCATTACTATAACACCTTTATCCTCTCATCTTCAATCTTAGCCATATAAAATGCCAGATGGGATAGTGTGCATCAGTGGAGTTGCTTCCTGCTTAATAAGCTGTTAGTGTTCATTTGTACTGTTGCAGTACTTGACGGTACCTCATAAACTAACGACGTCTAAAGACGGCAACTTCTTAATCTAAACTGAAACTTCATCTCTGCTCTGTGAGGAGAGGCTCACCTAAGCCTTAAAAACAAAACACCTAATTGCTAAGAAAAAGCAAGAAAGACACAAATAGAAATTAAGAGTAGCCCGTAGCTAAAGCAGTCACTGTGTCATTAGATTATTTGGTAAGGTGGATTTCACACAGCACTGACATATCCCTGGCTTTGGGCTAACTGTTTGGCTGGGCTCATTACCTTGCTCAGTCTTTTCTTTTGAGAATGACCTATGGGTCTCTGAAAAAGCATCCAGCCAACAGCGACCCAGTCCAGCTTCTGCATGTCCACCACAGCAGGAACACCTGACAGGCTTATTCCTTCCCCAGACACGCCTGAAGAAGCGGATGTGACCAAGGCCACGAGCCAAGTCTGTGGGTCACCTCCACATGTGACAATGACTTTGCAGGGATTTGAGAGATTTCCTATGAACAATATGCATTGATTTGGAACAGCAATTGAACCATCACCTGTCTTTGTGCATTTCACTCAAGAGATTCTGGGGGAGAAATTGAGGAACTTTTGAACAATCCTAACACTAGCACAGGGGCTATGCCCCTTGTATCTTTTGTGAATCCCTTTGGATCAACCTCAAGCCTTTCATGAAGGGAATGGCAGAACTGAGAATATTCAGGTGTATCATCAGGACACATGTGGATGCTTTCAGACACTAAAGCACATAGCTGAGCATCCGAAAAACAGAATATGGGCATTTCATTAAAATCACGTCGGAAACAAGATTTTGTCCAAAGTATTGTATCTTGTTTATGCAAATTTTGTAGAGAATTGCATGTACCATCAGGTATTGATTTTGCAAAACAAAACACATACATGGAGAAAGCGGCTGATTTCTAGAGATACATGTGGAAAAATAAATTTAAATGTGTTACAACAAGATTTCTTAGCAGGTTTTTTGTTCAAACTAAGCCCAGGATAAAGCCAGAGCCAGTTTTCAGGATCTGATCAGCTTGAGATCCGATCAGCATCACATAATATAAAATAAATTTTACTGTAGAAGTTTAAAGCACAAATATTAATTTTTTTCACAGCATCTTTTGTTTGCATACTCAAAGGGTGAAAGGTTAAAAGTAAAAATTACTTGTTTCCCAATCTTTACTCATTTAGGGTAAAATTACCATGGGAAACATTTGGATGAGGAGGCTGTTTTGCTGTTACCATTCAGTGGAAAATACGGTTCATTCACAATAATCTCTTGAAAACACAGGCATGCAGTAACACCTCCAATCTGCAGCAATTTTTGATTGAATGAAACATTGTTGGAGGATTAGTTTGTCTGCAGTGGAGTGCTGCTTTATGTTACTAGCCTTTGGAGTGCTGACTTAGGAGTATTAAAGTCCCTACAGGTTTTTAGGACAAAGTTGTCAATCTCCTGGGAAATGAACATAAATTATGTATTTTTTTTTTCTGAAAGCAGCAAGAATGGCTCAATACAAGAAAAAAAATTCCTTTGTTTCAGTGACACAATGAAAGCACTGAAAAAGTTAAGGATCTAGTCCCAAATCTCAAAACAGAGTGAAATTCAAAGAAAGTCCACCTTTCTGAGCTAGGTATGGTAGTAAATTATGAAATTCCTTCAGCTACTCTGTGAAACATGAGGAGCAACTGCACCATGGTTATACGTATATGCTTTCCTTTTTGTCTACAAATTCTTTTGATTTCCAAAACAATTTAAATACTACTACTAATCTAACCATAATATTCTGCAAAATATTTCATCATTCTAATCATGACAAAGAAAAACCAGATTTAAACATTATGTACATAACTGTAGTATTCAAGATGAGGCAGCAAATACTTATTTACACTGAAGCCTGGCAGAATAACGTAGATTCCTAGTAGGCTAACCAGACTTCTTCACAAGTCAGCCACCATAAAGAATTGCGCCCTGTCCTACTTTTTAGCAAACACTTAATGGCAAAGTGTGGTAGTGAGGTCTCATATTACCACAACCTCATTAATTTCACAATATGTACGGCGGAACATTTGCTAGCAGACTCTGAAATATTATTCTACATTATTTAAGCTAAACTACACTTGTCAAACAAATGAGTAAATTACATTTTGTGATGCAGAATCCTAGATTTTTCATTCTGGTACTGTTTCTCAGCTTCCCAATTGTCCAAACCAAAAACTAGCCTGGCACACTGGGAGCAGTACAGCCCCAAGTTGATGCCTGGTTGCCCCACAGTAACTTTGTATGTATATATATTTACACACACATACAATATGAAAATTGCATTACAGAGGGAGTTGTTCAGCCTAACTAGTGCCAGCCCATTCAGACACATGGAGAAGTTCAGCTTTCTATGAGTAAGGAGGCCATTTGAGCTCTCCAGTAGAGTGCTAGGGTCAGCACAGAGAGAACAAGGAGCTTCTTGACCTACAACACCAATACATGTAATAGAAATACTCATATTGACAAGATACATCTTGGTTTCTTTAGTGAACTTCCACAGCTCTTCATGATCTTCCTGCTGTGACACTAAAGGAAAGGCTGTGTTGTTCCTTCTTTGCAAGGTGATGGAGGCCTGCAGTAAAAGCAGCTTCACCACATGTTGTGTAAAGCCTGCTCCACAGCACTTTGTTATTGGATTGCTAAAACACAACTACAATTGACTAGCAAAATAACTGGAGCTGTCAGTATAGTGGTTTTTAAAATATCACCACAGCCAAAGCATTCCTCATTACCACATTCTTAACCTGCAGTATTAAATCATAACAAAAATGTTTACAGTAAGCTTCACTGGTCTTGAACTATCTCTAATAACTTGATCATTCAGTTGAGGCACACAGGAACCCACACCTATGCTATAAATATGCCTTCGACAATGAAGGGGGAATGAAAGAACCTGTTTGCCATGTCACTTGGGGTAGAGATTGAAAATGTCTTAAATTAACATAATTTAGAAGAACTGAGGCTATAGGCTATAAATATCAGCTTTGTGCAACCAAAATTAAATACACTAATTTATTTTATAACACTTTGAAGTATTATATGGCATTTTATTTCTTGATAACCTTTCAATGTCTAAACCATTTAATTTACATACATAGTTAGCAGCTCATTAACAACTCATTAGAAACACCAGGAAAAACATGGGACAATAACAAATTCAATGCAGCAGAAGGGACCAAAATTCTATTTGGAAAATTATACAGAAATTTCTGCTTCCAAATGACAAATCTGTGGTATTTTGCCAGCACTAGGCCTGCAGGGCTCACAGTTATTACACGAAAATAGTAAAAATAACTCAATTTCTACAGCTGACTCGTCTTGTATTTATTTAGACAATACTAGAGGGCAATGTGCTGGGAGAGGATCACATGGCACAAGGCAGGGAAGATGCAGCATAATGTAAGTATTGCCACAGGTAAGTGCTGCATTAAACACTGTGACCTAGCAGTGCATTTAGGATGATATACTGTTCTCTGAAATTATGCTTTTCTGAATTGTTATTATTTTTTAATTTTTAAATCAAAGAATTTAAAGCAAAAAACAGATGTTCCAGGCCAGATCACAGCCTGCACAACCCAGCAAGCTGTGAAGAGGAGCCGACTTTTAAGAAAGTATAGGTAGTATGGATGCCTTTTCCTTGAGTGTACCTTCTGGCAAATATCAAGTCAGAAATTTCCCAGGCGGAATCACTATACATGCAGACAATCATGCTCAATAGTGACTAAAGGGACCTGTCTTTCATGTCTCCCTTTAATCCTTAGCACAGAGTCTCTGTTTGTACAGTGAGAATAAGGATGTTGATGGCTATCATAAAGTACTATTGGATCCATGGAGGGAAACCTATGAAATATTGTCATCACCTTCTCATAGGACTTTGGAGGGATCAGAGAAATGAATACTGCCAGGGAACACAGTGCACGTTGGAACTGGAATACAGCAGAGCAGCACAAATCTCACCAATAAATCTCAGATACAATATCAAACTAGTGACACCCAAAAAGTCAATTTAAGGGAAACTGAAGGTAAACAGGTGACAGAGCCCAAAGTTTCCACATTAGAAAATAAAATACACATATTTCCAAAGAGGAACTTAATTTCCAAATACCAAACTCTGTCAGGTTCTTTGAACTCTAGGCAAGTCACCTGCTAATGTTCTGACAAGAATGCAATACCATTTACATTTTTTCTGCCCCTCTTCCAGGTCTCCTGGAAGAGTTGTCAGTTCTCTTGGCCCTTTCACATTCTCAGCATATTCCTTCAACTTTCTTTCCCATATAATCTTCCTTTCAATTACACCACACTCTTTACAATTCCATAAAGTTTGTTCCTGCTTCCCAGCCCTCTTCCTCCCACTGCTCCTGAGTTTTGGAAAGGAAAAGAGTTTCTACACACCTATTTTTTCATTCCTGATTTTTTTCTTTAGTATTATTGTAAAGTTGAACAGTCATTTCCCTAAATCTAGATCATCTAAAATGCTATTGATAAGGTACTTGAATATAGTCTCACATCTCACTCACATTCCTCCCCCAGTATCATTCCTCCATTTCCCACTTGATTATATTCAAAGTTTAAAAAACCTTCTTGCTATCACTGCCTTCTCTGGTGGGCAACCAACCATAGTGACCTCTTCACACTTTGCCAAATAAGTACATCTTTCATTTCTCTCCCCTCCTTCCCAATATCTTTGTATCCTTTCCACTCTGCCAGTTTGGTGTGTTCCTCTATTCTCAAGCATATTTGCCAGTTAACTCAAGTTTCTTTCTAAAAAACAGATCCAGCAGACTCACCTATAGAAAATGAATGCATATCTACTTTACAGGAAGGTCGTGGCACCAAGGTATTTAAACAACTAAACTGCGGTACCACAATCATATGCAAGTGCAAATGTATACATAGAATTACATAGAATCTTCTGAGCTGGAAGGGACCNCCCGCGGGAGCGGCGACCCGGCTCCACCGAGAGCTCTCGGCTCACATACACCCCGCTCCCACCGCGGCGATCCAAGCCCCGGGCTGCGACAGCCGCTCCGGAATAGTGGTGGGAATAAAAGAGTTACTAAATCTTGGAGAGCTTGCTTGCTAAAATGGATGGTGTTGGCTTAAAAGTACTGGAAGTAAGTTTTGTAGGAAAATACAGTTAAACCTACCGGATGTAAGGTTTATAACTCTATAACCCACGGAGTAATTCTTCTCTCAGAGTATCCACTAGGTATCCCTGGCCAGTAAAATCACTTTTATTAAGTGCAGCTGTTCATTTATTGATGACTTAATTTCAAATTAACTTAAACCTAAACCTGCAATGAAACTTCTCCAGAGAGCAGGAGGGGCTTTTAATTTTAGGTCACTCACTTTTAAGCAATAGATAACAGATCGAAGTAGATAATAACCACCTCTCTGTGGATTCTCCCACCACATTACCAATTAAGAAGATGTTTCTTACAATTTTGTGAATGCTGAAAACTGAAGTTGCAAGAGAAACTATGNCCCACTGCTCCTGAGTTTTGGAAAGGAAAAGAGTTTCTACACACCTATTTTTTCATTCCTGATTTTTTTCTTTAGTATTATTGTAAAGTTGAACAGTCATTTCCCTAAATCTAGATCATCTAAAATGCTATTGATAAGGTACTTGAATATAGTCTCACATCTCACTCACATTCCTCCCCCA
Organism: Pitta sordida; assembly: GCA_013390025.1. Classification (NCBI taxonomy): domain Eukaryota; kingdom Metazoa; phylum Chordata; class Aves; order Passeriformes; family Pittidae; genus Pitta; species Pitta sordida. The sequence continues at coordinate 814,426 of WEKX01019752.1, forward strand.
GTATCATTCCTCCATTTCCCACTTGATTATATTCAAAGTTTAAAAAACCTTCTTGCTATCACTGCCTTCTCTGGTGGGCAACCAACCATAGTGACCTCTTCACACTTTGCCAAATAAGTACATCTTTCATTTCTCTCCCCTCCTTCCCAATATCTTTGTATCCTTTCCACTCTGCCAGTTTGGTGTGTTCCTCTATTCTCAAGCATATTTGCCAGTTAACTCAAGTTTCTTTCTAAAAAACAGATCCAGCAGACTCACCTATAGAAAATGAATGCATATCTACTTTACAGGAAGGTCGTGGCACCAAGGTATTTAAACAACTAAACTGCGGTACCACAATCATATGCAAGTGCAAATGTATACATAGAATTACATAGAATCTTCTGAGCTGGAAGGGACCCACAAGGATCATCTAGTCCAGCTCTTAAATGGCACCACTGCCTCCTCGGTGGAGAACTGAACTCCGGTCTCCCGCAGGAGAGGTGGGGACACTCACAACTGTGGATTTCCTATACATGTTCATCTGTAACTTATGGGCAACTTCCATCCTCCTTTGCTCCACCCAACCTGCCACCTCCCACAGAGATGCTGCTTACTCATTTTTCTTCTTTCAGTCACCTACCAACACGACATCATCTTTAGTTGCAAGCAGCACCTTAATAAAACTACCCAACTTGGGCATTTCTAAGCTGCTGAGACATCAACACCTTTTCCTCGCCTTCGCTTCCTGCATCACCGACTTCTCACCCGACCAAGGCTCCCCTCAGGAGAGGCTTGCCAGCCCGGCCGGTTGTCCCCGCGGTGCCCGGGAGGTGCCCGCGGCGCGGCCCCGCATCGCCGGTGCGGTGCTGCCACCTGGTG
>WEKX01019752.1:815295-826661 GCA_013390025.1 Pitta sordida
TTTGTTATTCAACCGAGTGCTACACAATTGCTCAGTGATTATCGCTCTAAATCCTCCTCTTCTACATGTTGAGATGCTTCTCAGCCTACAAACCTAATACGTAGTACCTAAGTGTAACTGCTTTTTAATGAGCTCCCAGTGGATCCTACACAAGGCCCTCACGACATCTCTTTTGCTCTAGTCTGCCAAAATGATGAAATAATTTTTAAAAGTCTGACAAACAATTTTAAGTTTTCTGCTTCAATCTTATGTTGATGGCATTTCTTTTTTACAGCAGGAAGAAAAAAGAGTGGCTTCCATGGACAATATATAAAAGAGGAAAAAGGGGAATTTCAGGTTCTAAAAACAAAATAAAACTATGCTGTGGCAGAGAAAGACAACTGGTTGTGATAGAAGGAAAGAAACTGAGTTAACAGAACTTGAAGCACATGCTATAACACAATAAAACAGATTGATTACTACAGTCATCTTGCCATTCCTGCACAATGAAAATCGTGCCTTGGAAGGCTCCAAGACACCTGTGTGTCACATTTCACTGTGGTATGTTCACACACAGCACTGGGCAAATGTAACTCTTGTAATGAAGCTTCTGCCATGGTTTTGCTTAGCTAACTTCAACTATGCATTTAAATATACTTGATATTCATGAAAGCCCTTAGATGTCAGAATTTTAGCCAAGAACACAGAACCTTTGATCTATTTATTCCATCAACCTATGTTTTCCTTCAACTGCTCTAAGTGTTTAAATCAGGTGTTTAGGTGAAGGACCCTCTCAGACAGTGAAAAAGACACTTCTGGCACCTTGAAATATGACACCAGGGAAAAGTTTAAGCTAGCCACAGTTCTTTCCTTGTATCAGAATGGCCCCAAACTATACTGTGGAGCTTTTCTAGACTTGCATTGACTTAAATCACATACGAACTCAAAAAAGACTAGAAGAAAAGCTAGTGACAGTGAGTTACATCTTCAGAATTGTAACATGCTCATCAGAATTTGACTGTTTTCCTAGTAAATTTAGGACCATTTCTACAGCAAGTCACCTTAAAGAACAATGAAAGTAGGAGGGGAAAAACTAACATGACTGTGATTTCTGACATAATACAGAGGGAAATCATTTAAGTCGGGCTGGGCATAGATTCATACTCATCATGTACTCATCAGAAGTGACACTGGAGGACTGTATTCCCATTGCAAAATATATGCAGTGACCATTGCTCACTGGTATGCAGCGAAATGCGGCTGCAAACGTGTCATACTACAGGAGAAAAATAGAGCTAAGATGTCAAGAATCCTGAGAAACAGAGAGATTTAGCACAACAGAGGTAAAAAAGGACTAAACTAATCATCTAGGCATATGAGGTCATCATAATTTTAATCTTCTATACAGACGCTCTAGAAAAAAATTAATTTGGCAGATGTCAGTGCTTGGAAAATAAGACCCTCCCTTCTAAAAGTATCGATCTGAAGAGCACACAGAAATAAGATATACAATGGGGATCAGATACCTACTGAATTTTGTCCCTGTTCCCTGTTGCATATTTGTTAAGAGATTTCTTTTTATTACTTTTTAATTCATTATTGTAAGTGTAATCTCAGTCAAGTCAAATCACTTCATTAATTAAAAGGGATTGAAAAGGTCCTCAGCTACCGGATTCCACAAAGGCCCAAAAGCTCAGGCCCGTTTACAGGAGGTCGTATTTCATTTGCTGCCTGTGTCAAACCAGTACCCGTCGGGCCCCTGACAGGCCCAAGAGACAAGCCAATCAATGTCTGCTCACTAAAGCCCCTCACATGAATCCATTTAAGCAACGTGGATGCTTCCTGTTGAAAAAAAGAAAAGGTCTCTTGGTATCTCTGATAGAAATTAGCCATGAATTAAGAGAAGCACAGTTGTTTTGGAAGAAAGCCAGAACCAGAATTAATAGGCCATCTGAGCCTCTTGAGTGTTGAATCCCATTTGTTAGCAATTCTTTATGAAAGGTTTCCCCTCCCTACACCAGTTCTGACCAAACCCTGTATGCTGTCTCCTGAAACTAGTTAAATTTTAACCAGCTGGGAAAATGTGAAAGAACACTGCCTTTTGTCAAACATAATTTTAGAAACTTGCTTCATATTTATACTACAATAACCCATTTGCCCTGTGTTTCCTTGAAAATACACTTTTCCTCATGACTCATCACCTCTCCATGCATAGATGTAGCGGGATAACTGACACAGATGGAGTTGCAGTAGTCACGAATTTGGCTGAATATAATTTCAGTAATTTTGGCAGAATATTGTAAAGGCTTTCACTGTACATTTAATTACTATTATACTGTGTGAATGGAATAATCCATCTTGCTGCCAATCCTCCTAGCCTCAAAAGCCTTGCATGTAAGTTTAGTGGCAATGAAATTAAAGAGCTTTTAGAAATCTCATTTTAAAATGCCCTGGACTCCCATTTTTATATTACACAGTTTGATTCAAGTCTGGTTTTCTAAAGTTAGTTTAATTTTCTCCAATTTTTGGTGTCAAGGCATAAGAATTATAGGTGTTTGGGGGAAGTCTCATTTGTTTGCTTTCTTTCCAAAACATAACATTAAATCCTAGATTAATTACTAAAAATCTTAAGTTTTAGAGAAAAGTGAGTGTCTAGTTTTCTAAAAAGCTCTATGACCTGGAAGCAGGCAATGCTGCACCAGGTGAACCTCAGCCTCAGTATCCAATCATAGAAAACAAACAAGAAAAAACCCCCAAACCAAACATAAGAAACCAGCTATGTTCTCTTCAGCCTCCTTTCCGAGGTTTGCTATCTGGGGTACCATGTTTCTCTTTTCAAACTGTAATATGTACTGTGATCTGCCTTTTTCATTCTACTCCTACCATTCCCAAAACAGTAAGACATTAATCCAGGCTGATGCTTTGCATGCCCAGGCTATGCAAATCAATAATTTGATAATAATATTTATAAGCATATAATTGGGAATGTGATTAGTTTTAGAATCATCAGCAAGCTCAAAGGATCTCACTTGGTGTAGTGAATACTTAGAGCAGTCAATAGGCTTTTTAACCATTTGTTTAGAACATGTTGATTTTGTTTATAGAGAAGGTTAAACCTGACCTTTATTGGCGTCTCTCCTGCAGACAAGTAGGCAGTTTTACAGTTATTTCTCTCTTTCAGACACATACACAGCATGAACTTGCAGGACAGAGGACATAATTTGTGCAATTTAATTTTTAATTGTGACTGGGAAGAATTTTCCAGTTTCTCTGAACTGAAGTCGACAAGTCATTATTTGGCTACTTTCTGACTTCTCATTTGTTCTCATTATTTTCAAAGGCCTTTTTTCAATTGATTATGTTTTGAAGAAGAAATAGCAGAATTTTAACAAATGTCCCTACCAGTCTTAATTCTAATTGCAGTATCATTTCACCATTTAGAAAGTCTTGGCAAAAATACCCCACACATTAGAGCACACAGAAGAACCTTGTAAACAACTAGTGTGCCAGGCATCAGCTCTGATTCATTTTCACTTGATTTGCATTGTCTGATTTCACTATCAATCAGAAGATATCCATTTCTAAAACAGTCTACCATATTAATGTTGTTCTTCTCTGAAGGAGACCTTAGCATTTGATCATCTATGATCTGTTCATATATTTGTCGCAAAAAGAAAAGCATAGGACAATCTACTAACCGCTTAAGAAGAAAGAAAAAATTATATATTGCCGTCATTATTGGGGTTTTTAAGCTACTTCAAGACTGTCACTGTAGAACACAGCAATGGATGGAGTCACATGGAAAGCTTTGAGTACAGGTCATCATTTCAAAGTGTATTTTACTAGTGGAGATGAAACATCATGAAGACAACTGTTCCACACACCTTTAGCTAATGAAATGTCTCCATTATAGGGCCCAAGTGACAAATATTTAGAAAGCCCTAAATTTTGCCGTAATTTCCTGGTCTCATTTTATACCACATGAGGTGTGAACAAACCCAAACCTTCCTAAAAGTCTTTTCTACAGGTCACAGAAGTCTTTTCAAAGGTGCACAGACCCCTATTGCTTTGAGGACAGGGTCTGAGATTTTTTTAAACATCAGGTTGACAGAGGATAGGCAACAAAGTGGGAGGAGGATCATGAGCTGCAGCGGAACTCCAAGTATTGCAGCAGCTCAGTCAAATGTGTGTTTTCATCCTCACTCAGCAAAAAAGAGGAAAGGAAAAATGCACTCGGTCCAGCTGCACCAGTACTGGCAGACAGGTACAAGGAGGAGTTCTTGGAGATAAATGGAGACACAGGCTTACAGTAGGATAAAAGTGGTTTAATCACATTTTTCCCCAAAGCACACCTAAAGACAAACAAAAGAACCTACAGCAGAACAAACCAAACCTTGAATGTTTTGTGATTCCAATTGCAATATAAGGCCAAGGAACTAAAAACCAGAAATAAAGATTTGCCTGGTTACATGTTATAAGGAATCTAGAAGCAAGATCAGCGTTTGGGATTCCCAAATGCTGTTTCTCCCACATGCTTGCCTCCATTGCAATGCCTGGTGGTTCCTCTCAGCTTTGCAGCTCAGTGAAACAATGGTTCACAGAGCACACAGATGCACAATCTCTATAAAACACCTTGTTCTGGCCAACTGCTTCGATTTGCTTCTCTGAACCCTGTGCCAGGTCACAAGAAACCGTCTATTCTGCTTGCTAAACATACAATTCCAGATCCTGACCCATCAGCACCACATTCCAGCCCAACAGCTCTCTAGAGGCTACAGAACAGTACTGTATATGTATTTGCCCTCGCCCAGTACATTTTGCCGCGTTTCTCTTTTGTCTTATGGTCTCGAGCCAATTCTTTTCAAAGGGCTATTTTTGACTTTGCTGAACTTCCCCTCCTTCTTACCAGCCTCCTGAGAGAATTCTAAGGGATTAATTGATTTGAAAAGGTGTTGATGCTATTAATGTGGCTATTATTTCTACTGGCTCTGGCGACAGCACAGATAATTGTTGCGGAAATAAATATGAGCGTAGCAACATTGTTTTAAGGACGTCAGAAGTACCCAAATGGCTTAGAAGCCCCACTCCCACCTTCAGAAGTGTTTACGGAATGCATGTGTACTTACTACATTCCTCTACATTAAAGGTAAAACAGGAGGCACAACAGATAAAAAAGTCACTTGTCAGTAGTCAAAGGTGTTACACAAAATAAATATATGTATTTCATGACATAACACAGCAGAAACACCAGCCTCTCATGGCTATAATCTTCTGGAAGGTAAGTAGCACACAACATTCACACAGCAAGTTACTGAGGCACAGCATTTCAAGTAATTTTGACTTTAAGCCAGTTTCCCCCCCTCCAGCCCCCCCAGCCAAATACAAAGCAAGCCTGAAAGCGAATAAGAGGCTAAGCCAGTAAATGGAGTGAAGAATACTCCTGAAACCTATAGGGACTCCCTAGATTTCAGTTTTGTGTCTTTTACAGCTACAAAGGGTAGAAATATTTTATCTCATCTTTTTCAGAAGTACAATTCAGGTAGATATAGAGCAGTCTCCACTTCCTTAGCCATATCAAAGCCATCCCCAGAAAAGGCTTTTTAGCTTTTTTGTACTTTCCCTTTCAAAAAAGCTGAAACATTAGAGCCTTCCGTTGGATCCCATCTTTCCTGACAATTTATACTGTGCAGAGGACAAAGCAGAAGAGGCCCTTGAGCAACTGATTTTTTGCATACATGCTTTAGAGCCTGTAAATCTTGTTATTGGTCAGATCCTTCTTGTACCACAAATGCAGACAGAAGTTTAGAACTTGTATTACCATCACTTGAGGCCACAGTGTGACAGCAAACATAACTGTGAAGGACCTTTATAATGCAAGGAAGCCAGAAAATTAATTTATTCTACCTGCAATAAGCACTATCTGCAGACAAGCAGCCCTGGAAGACCAAAATAAAGTTTCCACACCTAGTAGGTTGTATGCCAAAAAAAAAANTAATCCCAAAAAAAAAAAACCAAAAAAAAAAAAAAAAAAAAAGCCAACAAAAAACCCCTCTCCTCTCCTATTGCTCATATGGGCTCCTCACTATGTGATAAGGATGATGTAGCAGACTAGTTTGGGTGCATGGTACGGCACTAGTCATGCTTGTTTTCATGAAATATCTAACAACTTACTATTTTGAGACCGCTGTTCTTCTAACCACTTAATTCAAAATTTATTGGTGGAAGATGAAGTGTGAGAGAACAAACGCACAGAAAAAATCATATCTACACAGAGAAAAGCTCACAGGGATTTTTTTCCTCTAGGAAAAAGGATAGCAGTGTGGCTGCCACCCATGTCCTGCTAAGTGACTTCCTGAACTTCTCGGCTTTACATCTTCAAAAGGTGTGACACGCACCTTGGCATCTTTCTGATGTTTGGAGATCAACACATTGACTTCAGCAGAAACTTTCTGTCAACTCCACCAAAACGCACCCACAAGAGAGTTATGAACTGCAAATGAGAGGGAAGATCTTCAGAGGAAGAGTTGCTGTCTGCTCTTCTAAGTGACATAGTGAAAGCAATTATCAGATGAAGGTAGACCCAAGCAGGAGTCTTCTCAAATTTTCTTTGAATATCTCTCTCAAGTAATTGCACTGGATGCTGTCCTAAAAACCCACCAAAATACACAAGTAAAATTACCTATTGTTTGATTGCCATGTAAGATGATGATCTTGTACCTTGTGGCATTTACAGCCACTTCAAGATCCCTTTATACTCCCAGGGCAGTTAAACAGACATTTATGTATACATGTAGATGAATCGTGAGACATTCATTAATAAGGGAGTGAGGTCCGTGGCAGTTCAAATTTAAGACCCTCAAGTTTGGGAGGGGCACTTTTACCAGGTCCCAACTTCACAAGACACTGGGAAAGTACAGAAACTATTCTGTCACTGTTCAGCAAAACACTTGAACTAGCTCTTTCCAGAATGCCCAAACTGCAAATATGTCCTATTCAGGTACCAAAAATTCTAGCTTCCCCCCATTATCACCCAAGATGCTGTTCAGGTTCACTGGGAAACCAAAATAGTTCCAATGAACAGCTAAAAAGCAATTTTTCTTCTCATTAGCTTCCTTTACCCCCTTCTCCTTATGTTTCTTTGTTTCTTTCTCCTTCATGCTGTAGCACACTTTGGCAGCACTGCAGAATGCTGATGAGACACATGCTTACTGTGTGAAATCCCAACAGCTATTTTTGGCCAATACCTGGCACAAACTGCCTCCTTTGAGGACTAAGGGAGTTTGCTTATCAGGCTCCCTTGAAGAGTTTAATGCTTCATTATGACTCGTCAAAAGGCTTGCAAGTTTTACAAAACTAACACCAAATTAACAACAAACTCCAGCAATCCTTTAAGCATTCCCTAGCTGTAAGGTGACTTTTCATATGAGAAGACAAAAAACATAACAAAAACATTTTTATTCCATCTCTAAAACCAAGATCATCACTCTCTGTAAATGTTTATTTACTTTGTCACTGTTCTCTTCTTTGAAAAGTGTTGGTCAAATGCAGGGTTATCACAAAAGACAATTACACAGTCTTCACAACAAAGTATTTCCATGATCTGTCAATCCTGACTTGTCACAGTGCTCAGACTGCCCTGAGGAAGGCCTGTCACTGATGGCCTCCAGTACCCCGTGAGAAGATATATCCACCAACACCCAAACTGGAGACTTGAAATATAGATTGGAAAAGGCCTTTAAGATTATCAAGTCCAACCATAAAAGTGTGTTGATCTCTTATGCAAAGAACAAATTCCATGACATTTGAGGTCTCCTTATGTGTGAAGATTTACAAACCAGTACTGCAAACCCACTCCTGCAACTCCTGAACATCAAGGAGTTCCATACATCATATACCTAAAAAGATGATTCAAGAAGTATTTGAATTAAGCTGAGCAGTGATCACATATTTTTTATTTCCCAATCTTCAATTCATGTTCAGAAGAGGAAGAAATTTGAACTATGTATTGACAAATAAGGAATGTTAAGGGTACTATTTACCACAGAAATTTGAAGGTTGGAGTGTGAGAACACTGACAGCTTCTATCTAACCTTTTCTGATCACTAACCCACCCATTCTAAGGACAACTTCAGAAAGAAAAAGAACGGAGAAACAATTTGAATGTGGTCTCTGGAGACAGAGGAAGAAGTCAAATCTCATTCACTCATCTAAAAACAAGGCTTCTAACCCTTTCTTCTTGGCCTTGAAAGCTTCTTGATATCCCATTTGCTTCTTTGACATCTTAAAGAAGTCCCCCAGGTTACTCCCTTCAAGAGAAGGGGTTTCACTGCTGCAAGCCCAGATCAGGATGGTTTCTCTGTTTTGCTTTGTTGACACAACGAAACACAGTGGTTTAGCAGAAGGAACTGTCAGCAGGGGAATGTGCTTCATCCTCTGGTCACCTCATTTCATGAGGTTTAGTCAGCAGCTGTATCAGAGGCATTTTAATTAAATAGGTCACTGAGGGATCTTCTTTTTACCCTGAAAAAGATGTGTTCAGGACTTTACCTGAGTTGAAGAGTTTGAATTTCATTAGGACTGTAAAGTGTATTGGGGGCTTTTTCCATCCAAATAAAACTAGCACCCATTTTTCAACACATCAATACAGCTATTTGCATAAAGTATTGATTAGAAGTCATTATAATCCCAAAATGTTAATTACACCAATTAATTCCCAATCTGTTTATACCTTAAGCTTGTTTGTGTTCAGCACAGAAGGTTAAAGCAAGAGTGAATCAGTCTTGGTTTTCTCTTTGGGGAATGCTTTTTACAATGTTGAGGACTCCTGTCCTGTAAATAGCAATTTTTCTTTATGACCAGGCTTTTCCCCCAAAGTTGTCTCATAATTCTCCATACCATTTCAAACCCTTGGTCTACTCACCACCTAACAGTTTCCTTAGAATCGTCATAATCAAGTTGTGGCTTTGTAAAAAATAAAGAGCAGGAAAACATTCTAATGTGCCCCAACTGCCACATGGAGAACATGAGTCCTGTGGGACTGCAACTCAGAGTACTAAGCAGCTCTGAAAAGTCAGATCCTACAGTGTTATTGATCTGATTCCATTCCCCACTTTTCATTCTACAGAACATTTCATGTCATCAATTTGTGGGGACACCTGGATTCCTGCATCACAGCTTCTGCTCCCAAGGGCGGCTGTAGCATGTTCCCTGAAAATGTTTAAACCCAAAATCATCTTGTCATTTTTTAGGATGTTAGCTGCCCTCTTCCTCTTATTTCCCAAGAAAAACAAAGTGATTGTCATGGCCGTATTTTCACCTGTGCCTTCTCATCTTGCTCTGACTGTCCAACCAATTTGGTTTCCCTTTTAACAATTTTAAAACCTCTAAAAACAAAACAAACAAAAGGAAAAAATCCCTTTCTCTACTCACTGACATATATGTATCCTTAAATCTGACTTCGGCTTGAGATCTCTTCAGGGAAAGACAGTCTGTTTTCTGTATATAACCTAGGCATGGCTCACAGTTGGCTATACGGATAAGAAAAGTGGGAATAGGGAATTTTGCATTTTCTTTGCATTGTTAGGTACAAATAACTTAGCATTAATTTCATAATGTCATATCGACAATGGACATGCAATGAAGGAAATTATACATAAAAACTTATTCAACCCCTAGGAAAATAAAATTAATCTGCGCTATCATGCAGACATACCCAGCAGCAGCATGCAAAGAATGTGCATTTGCCGGAGGCAGATTTTAAGTTACAGTAGTACTTCTTACAACATGAAAGTTGGTGCCATGTGGGCACAGACAATGAGATCACTTTTCCATCCATTTTCTTAAACTGCTAGGAAATAATTACTATATTTTTTTAAATACTTCTTGGTTCTAAATATTTGGTGTACGGTATTTAAAGAGCTATGATAAAGTTCTGTTTAAAGTGGTGTTATTGCCTCAAATTAAAAATGATTTAATAATAATTCAATCCTGACTGCTGCAGTGCACCATTTGAATGAGTGATACATTCAGCTGTTTAAAGACTTTGCCACTACCTGAATAGAAAATTACTTCAATGTAATGTGCCATCCACCTATAAGTCCCTTTATGAAATGAACACAAAGATCACCTTATGGAGGGTAACTTTCCAGTATCAAGACTACAGAATTCAGACTACAAAACCTTACAGTTTCACTGGGCATAGTATTTCTCCACCAAAAACCATAATAGTATTTGTCAGCTCCATGCAGCATATCCAGCATATTAGCAAGTCTCAGTTACTGATCTCTCAAGCCTTTTTCACATTTAGCTCAGACATTAGATGTCTGTACAGGTAGGTCTCCTCTTTTGGCCAGCTTAAGAAATGGTAAAGTTCAGAGAAAAATCACTGAAATGAAAGGCAGCCACTGAATTCTGAGCTACACAGATAACTTATCTAAACTCAGACTGGGTGCCTCTGATTTCCCAAATATTGGGCAAATAAAGAAAACGCCAATGTGAGAGACAGCTCGGCAGCTTAATATACCCTTCTGAGCATATCAGAGCATTATAATTTTAACTCTTCTAAGGAATAGTTTGGACTCTGTGCTTGCATAACCCAAAGAAGTCATAGCTGAAATACCTGACAGAATTGTGCAATAACAGAACACATGTAAAAGTTTATGCAACCAAGAGTGATTTAGAATAAAATAGCCAAGAGGTTAGTAGAGCACTCTCCTCTCAATGTGGATGGTACAACAGAAAAAAAGTTTCTGTGGAATTCAAGTTCAAAGAGCTTTTGGGGCTTGTTTTTAAACCCAGAAACAGATTAGCAATGTCTTTTGTATGAAATCACAGGGTCCTGTCCTAAACTTTAAAAGGTTAGCTCCACTAAGCTAACCAACATTTCTAAGTAAAATTATCTACTGTAATGTGTGCATGGTAAAGGCCAGTGGAAAACAGGGCGTGCAAACTGCATAATACTGAACTCAGAACTTCCTGATAATTTTAGTTTTTTTAATAGACTACTGAAGTTTGACAGCTAGAAAGTTTTAGAAGTCAAAATTCTAGGAGTTTGCATTTTTTTAAGGTAAAAATTTATTTGGAGACAACTGTATAATTACAGTTATAAAGCAAAAATCTTTGATATTAAAAGAAATTTAAAAAAACCCAAAACCCACACCCACCTTTCCCTCTCTCCCTTTGGAAGGGATTTTTTGGCTCACAGAAACCATCTGGCTAAAAGTAATTGAGTGCATAATCCTTTACACTTACATCCATGCCCTTCCGGAAAGAACTAGCAGATGAACTCGCCAAGCCACTTTCCATAATTTACCAACAGTCCTGGCTTACTGGGGTTGTGCCACAAGACTGGAAATTGGCCAATGTGACACCCATCCACAAGAAGGGTA
>WEKX01019752.1:826883-839469 GCA_013390025.1 Pitta sordida
GAGAAGGGCAACGAGGATGGTGAAGGGACTGGAGGGTAGGCCCTATGAGGAACGACTACAGGAGCTGGGACTGTTCAGTCTGGAAAAGAGGAGGCTCAGAGGGGACCTCATTGCTGTTTACAACTACCTGCGGGGAGGTTGCAGCCAGATGGGTGTGGACCTCTTCTTCCAGGCTGACGACACCAGAACGAGAGGGCACGGCCTCAAGCTACGCCAGGGGAGGTTCAATCTTAACATTAGGAAGCGGTTCTTCACAGAGAGAGTAATCGCATACTGGAATGGGCTGCCCGGGGAGGTGGTGGAGTCACCGTCCCTGGAGGTGTTTAAGAGAAGACTGGACGAGGAGCTTAGTGACATGGTCTAGCAGGGAGGTGTAGGGCTGGATGACGTTGGGCCCCTTCCGGCTCGGAGTGGCCTGCTAGACTGTGAGGGATCTAGGCTGGTGTTATGCCCTGCGATGTGCTCTCGGTCTCCCTACGGGTATTAGATGGTGAGTTGGACTAGATGATCCTTGTGGGTCCCTTCCAGCTCATAATATTCTGTGATTCTGTGATTCTGTGATTCATTCCTCTAAAGATGAAAGTCTGGGGATCTGGCTCTAGGCCCAGCCAAAAGGGAAAAGCAAATGAATAGAGCTGACAATCACACAGCCTAAGCCTAAGGCTGCATTAACTACTCTATATCTTCTTTTATGTGTTCTTGAAGGCCAATGGGATGAGAACCTCAGGGCCACAACTCCAATGGCGCTGGAGAAGAACAGTGAGAACTCAGGCTCGAAAGACACATCTCCAGCCTCCCACACATCCCCAGGGGCTGAAAGATTTGGGCAGGAATCAAACTTATTCACTGAACAGTTTTGTTTTGTTGCACTTCCTTGTTACTGTGGGAAGAGATTATCTGCATGAGAAGTACCCAAAACACCAGACTATAAATACCTTCTCATCACTGGAAATCATGACCATCCATCAGAGGATTATCAAAGACTGGTTTATGAATGAGTCAGACTGCAGACCTAATATCATTTATGAGGTAGGGCAGACATGGATATTTCATGCAGGTCAGACAAAAAGAGCATACGATTTTCTGTCATGATCATTTATGAGGTCCTGACCTTGATGTAACCTCTTTTCACAGTGTCTAAGACTTGTTTTCTTTGGTAATTCCTGTGAATTAGCTTTTTTGCTTAGCTGTCTAAACTAATTTTTATCACATGTAAAAGCCTTCTTCATGAAGCAACAGAACAGTTTTTTCTTCTTACCTTTAAAAATCTCTCCCTTTCCCCCCATATATTGATACAATTTCATAGTGAGGGCAATTTTACATAAACTATTTTCCACTCCACTGAATGTTATGTTGCTCTACATGAATACATTTCTTGGTTGATGCTAAGGCAAAATATTGCTATAAATGCTGTAGTTTCATAAATGCTATTCTTTGACTTTTTAATAGATTCATTCCATGCATACTACCCATACCAAGTCTTACTGATGGATCTGTATTAAGCTGCCAGTATAATTTCCTCTCTTGTCCCCAGAGCCTTCACCTGTGAGTCAAAGGGAAAAAAAAGATCACTGGCTCTTCTGTATTTCAAGGCAACGAAGTGATCAAGCTGGAGGAGAAGCTCCAGTGATTTGAAAAACTCCAGTCAGTAACACAGAAACAGAGAAAAGGAATCTAAGACTTAAAAGTGATGAGAAACAGGGATTTTCTTTTTTGTTTGATCCATTAAAAAAAAAACCACAACAAAACCCCAACCACTGAAATAATAACACAGAACATCCAAATTCACAGCTAGCTGTTGATACAAGTTAAATAGCGATAAATTGATGGCAGGTCCAGCTGTAAGTTTCCTACAGCACATGAGAAATCTCTATATCATAATGCTAATAATGCAGGAGGCAAAAGACAGCATGACTTTACCAAATTTAGACTATTTTAAGTATCATTTGGCTCATATTGATCACACATTTTGTTCTTTTCTGCATTAGCTTAAATCTACATTTTGAGTAATTGACTCCAGGGTTACATTCCTCTAAAGGAGACTAAAGATCAGTGTTGCCTAGCCTTGTTTCTGGAAAAGGCCCAAGAATACTAGCAATAGCTACATATTTTATTCTAGCTTTTCAGTTGGTTGGGAGTGATTAAACAAAGTGCATTAAATCCAAATGCAGCAACTTCGATTCTACATTAACATACAGGGAAATCAAGTTTTTCATTGGCTTTTTAGAATTTATGATCACCAATATGTTCTCATTGGACTTCATCCATTTTGTAACTGTCTAGTTATATACCCTATAAGTGTACCCTTTATGCCTTATCCAACCCCCCATGCCTTCTTAGGGTTTCTGAAACACCATCAAAAGTTCACTCTGTTTTTAAAAAGGTATCCGTTATTGCAGAGATGGAATTTCTGAGATACAAGTTTTGTCACTTTCTGGAACTAACATACTGGTAAGAATGTATTTTCAAGCTATGCTGTGTTTGTTCTGAGCCACTTCCAGATATGAAATGGGAAATAACACATACAGCTTTTAATTATCTAGCTTGTGTGATTACATAATAATAATTACATAATAAAATAACAAACTGAGGGTAGGTTCAGAGACAGTTCTGTCCAACTTTAGTCACGAAAATTGTCACATTTTTAAAAGCGGTATCAAAGTGGTTCTGCTAACACAGCCTCATGTCTGCAACAAAGACCTTGGAAAAATATTTCGGTTAATTCTTGTTCTGTTTTATACCTCCTAACAGAATTCAGGAGAAGAAGGTTGTCAGATCTTGCTGCTTGCAGGAGACTTCTGCAACAAAACTTCATATTCAGAGTGTATGAAGGCAATAGATTTGCATTCTCACTCGAGTTACTATTCAAGTCAAATCTCACGAAAGGCACAATGTGAAGTATCAAGGAGTTCAGATCTCCAGACGCTTTTAGTCCGTGCTGCTCAACAGTCCATACAGACCAGCTGAGCACACTGTGGGGTTGGAAGCCTATCACAGACAGGCAGGCAAGAAAGAGATGACGTTGCCATAAAGCAGTTCCAAATGCATTTGATCACACCTATTCCTGAATCTGCAGATTATTTTTTCAGTTCATTGCCACAGAAAACACATGAGCGTTTGGAAAAGTCTTCAGCCTCTCTTTTTAAAGATTTTTAAATCATGGAGTGCAGGAGATGAGTAATACATAGTAACAACAGCAAGAGTGTGAGACATTTCATTAGAACCAGTAAGTATCCTATTAATGCCTTCCTCCTAATTTTTCTTTTCAAAGCTGAGGCTCAACCTCTCAAAAAAAAAAAAAAAAAAACCAAACCCAAAAAACCCCAAAGCCAACCACCACACACATAAAAACCAAGGAAGGGAAACACTTTCACAAGAAGTAACTGCTTCAGCCTTGGAAGACCTACCAGAAAATCATTAGGACTGCTGCAGCTTATGTCAATTTGCACTATTGTGCTATTTTATTTCTTAAGCAACTTCTGGTTTTCTTCATTTGTAAAAGAAATGGCAGCTCAGAGGTGTTTGCCAAAGGGTTGGTGGAAAGTTCCACCATGATGTTGCGAGGCACCAACTGAAACGGAGAAGCAGCTGAGACATTAGCAGTCACCATACACACTCATCAGGTAGTCACTGGCACAGAGGCAATGTAACATCACCTAGATTTAGTGCATAGAGAATTTCAGCTGTTATACTTTAAGGTCTCCATCATCTCACTTCATATTATCTAGTGCTGAAATCTTTATCCCTAATTAATACCTGAGCTGCAGGGAATTTGAACAATCTGCTGTCCAGTGAGCATCCTTTTATGTCATTATTTAAGCTATTAATCTGGAGAAAATGGGTACATGTGTGTGCTGTGGGGCACAAGTTGTGACTAGAGCTTCAGAATCACTGTCATATTCAACAAAGTATGGATCCTAAATAATGCTAAAGGGCTTGTCTAGTCCTGAAATGCTTGAAAAGAGCAAGTAGAAAGATGAAATCAAGAAGTTTATTTCCCAGAGTTTGGCATTAAGATAATTAGTATTAGAATACACACTTTAGTTTTAATATCCACAGAAATGCTATTAATAAATTAGAAACAATAAAAGTCTCAAAAATAATGGAAATTCACAACATACTACTTGATCACTAATGTATAGCTGAATCTGCAACTGAACAAGAGAAAGGTAACATGTAAACTGTGACTAAAGTCTGTGAATACATAAATAAGGAAGAGTTTCTGATAAGAAAAGTCTTCAGAGTTAAAGACAAGAAGTCCAAGTGTTGGGAAACCAAAAATAAAGAAAGGTAGACAAATACTAGAAATTAACCTTATTTGAAAACTACTTTTTACGTTAATAACATTGCTAATGGACAGATACTGGACTTGGCCAACATCTTTGTGGGTTTCTTCTTCACTAGCCATTTTTAGACATATCTTCTGATAGTTTTCCAGTACAGTAGGATTCTAGATTAGTTCTGACTTGTAACCGACATACAAACATCTTAGAATCTCTCTTGTTGTATTCATGTCATGTCTGCTGGCATCCATTTGCCTTAGTTTTACTGAAGCCACAGAGCAGTTTGATCTTTTCAAGGCTTTTCTTTTCCCCCTCTCCCCAAAAGAAGTATTGCATCCTTCTCAAGAAAGGGCTGCTGAAAAACTGCTCTAGCGCACCTTCTCAGCTTTGGATCACGCCTAAAAATCTTGTCCTCAGTTGTTTTTAATATGTTTAACATGTCTACACAGGTAAACATGTTTACTTTGAATTCTATTTTACACTGAGTAGTCTCCTCACTGAGAGATGACCAAGCCCAATACTTTCATCTTTCTCCTTCACATCACTATTTTATAGTTCTTCAACATTGGTCTTTTCAGCAAAACCGAGATGATTTGTCCAAATAATTGTCAGCATGCACGTTAACTTGCCACTTTATTATTATGTATCACAAGTGGAAAACGACTTTAGAATAAGATAGAGCTAGGTTTTGAAATATTGGTTTTCATCTTTTGTTGCACATGCAATTATTTGCTGACACAATCTGTCACACACAGATGTCTAAATAGATGACTGTACCTCACTATAATTTACAGTGGCGTATTAGAGGCTAGGCTGAAATTATGTTCCTAAAGGTCTAACCTGAGCCTCAAAAACACCAGGATATTTAGAATTAACACACTTATTTTGGCCTATTACTACTAAGTAGTATGACAAATAATGTACAATATTGTCAAAACAATGTACAATATTGTCAAAATTCAGCATTCTGGAGCCCACAAAAGGATGAAATACTGATACATCAGTCTCCACTCTTGAGTCTTCTTTGTCAAGATTTCCTCTTTTTCTCTATTTGATGACTGTGCCAATTAAAAAGCCTTATAAGTTAAGAGTACTCAGTTAAACAGAGAAGACCAGGAGGTGTTTAAGAAAAGGCTGGATGAGGAACTCGGTAACATGGCCTAGATGATGGGAGGCTTGGATGGACAGAGCATGGTGTCCATGGCTTCAGGGTTGTGGGTGCAATCCCTCTGTGGGAGTGGCTTGGCAGTTGGACTCGATGATCCTTGTGGGTCTCTTCAAACTCAGAATACCCTGTGATCCTGTGGTCTATGTTGTCAAGTTTGCTCCTTCACACACGCCCACCCCCAACATCCAACTTCAGTGGTGTAAAGAAACACTATTGTTTGCTTGTCTTGTCCGCCAGTTTGCTTCCCGGTAATTTTATTTGACTCCCCTTTAATTTTTGCTGGGAGAGACAGATGGGGAAAAATTATACAGAAGATCTTTATAATCCACTCCAATCATCATTATTAGGTTCTCTCACCCTCTCCCCTTTAAATTATTAGCAAAAGAACAGGGTCAAACTATAACAACTTGTAACTGAATAAAGACAATGCACCTCCAGCCTCCCCTAGGTATAAGAAAGATTGTCTTCAGGAGCAAAAGGATGCTTCTATGACCTAGGTTAATTTTTTGGCATTTCTACATTCAAAAAACACAACTTCAATATTATGGACACAAACTATCCTTGTCACACTTGCCCTGAGCAGTATTATCTACAGTATTTATCTGCTTTGCAAAGACGTCTGCAATGTAAGTAGTCATAAAGCAAGCTGGAAACATGACCTCCATCAATCTACAGTACATGCAAACACTTAATTTAATTTTTCCATCCATTTCCAAATGAATGAGGCTCATTGTATTGAAAAATAAAAACAGCTTGGCCTTTGACTTCGTTTGCAATTACTTTTCTACATTAATGTCCTCAACTGTGGAGTTGGGCTTTGGAAATATTAGATGAAAAATTTTCATATGATACTCATTTGATCTGTACACATTTCCACCCACACTTGAGGCCAATCACACAGAGATGCATTTAAAGTAAGTACATATTCAAACATCAGCACGGCATGCCTCAAGGAGAATTGAAGGCATTCGTGGTAAAAACGTATTGACACGTACTGACACAAAAACAAGAAACATACAAAGATCAGAACCTCATTTCAAGTTTGCACAGCTTCCATTATACATTGGTAACCTTGTCTCTTCTGCTAACAAGTTTTTCATATTTAGCGTTCCTGAAGAGAAACATTTAATTAAGCACAGAGATTGAGAGAGGCCGCTCGCTATGATTTAAATTCCATTTTGTTTTGGATCCATTGTCAATGAACATAAATTGTAGAGCTATTAAAGATAGAACTCAGTCAAAGTTTCACACTGCTTAAGTAAAGCAAAAGGGAATTTAACTACACACATATTGGCATTGCAATCAGCCAGGATATATGACTGCAGTGTACAGTCACAGGCGCTAGGCTTAATCAAGCTAATTTAATCAACAGAAGGGAAGATACAGTAGAATAGTAGACTGTGAGGGATCTAGGTTGGTGTTATGCTCTGCGATGTGCTCTCGGTCTCTGTACGGGTGTTAGATGGTGAGTTGGACTAGATGATCCTTGTGGGTCCCTTCCAACTCATAATGTTCTGTGATTCTGTGTGATTCTGTGAATAGGCTTAACACAAGCTAACGGCAAGCAGGAAGCCTTTGGAGCCCATGCTGCTCTCATCCATGCCTCCCGTGTGTACTGGTTGTCAGAGAGATGGTTGCAGCTCCTCAGTCCTTAGGGAGAGAGGATCTGTGCCCTACACAACCAGTGGGGAGTGAGACAGGCAGCAGGAAGAGGGCTAATTCATGTCAGCTGGCAAGATGTAATTGCTGGTCAGGTTGGGCATACCGTGTCCCACAGTCACCTGCTAACATATGCCTTGCATCAGAGCCAACAGGAGGTGATGCAAGAGTCAGGTGTTTGTCTTAGTACTAGAGCTTCTCACATGGGGAATTTTCACCTAGCCTGGTGACAGGTTTAATTCCTTTGTGTTCATCAGATTGTGCAAAGCATGTCATTACATTCAATTTTTATTACATGCAGAAAAAGTGCACCACATTTACTCCAGAGGCACAGGAGTAAAAAGCCCTTGTGTTAAAGGACTGATATATGGAATGGATGCATCTCTGACAGTGCAAGCATCTGGAGGCATTACTATTTTAATGTTTACTTTGTCTGAAGTATTTTATTTTTAAAAATGTAACTCTTTCTCACCTCTATCAAAAAGCAACCTAATGTAGTGAAACATTTCTACAGTTTCACTGTTAATCGTGTATTTCAGAACAGTAAATGACATTCAGAAGTGAGCCTGGCCCCAGTGGTGGTCAGCGGCAGATGGGAGAGTAACAGGCTTTACCCACTGTGTCACAACACAAAATGTGAGGGTGAATACACGTGAAAAACAAGACGGTAGCCGTAACAGCAATGATGGAAGGCTCTGCATGCTACATTGTGAAAGAAATATCATGGATCTCAACTCTTGAAGATTTAGTTCCAAATTATAACTCAAAATTTGTCCAAGAGTTTAGAGAGTCTAATTTAAATCTTGAATGGGAAGAGAATCAAATTTCAACATAAGGAAATAAAATAAAGTTAGCTTTCCAAAATGAACATACCCTGCCTGGCCTAAGGAATTTGGCAGGTTCGGGTAGAACCAATTTGTGCCAGTCTGGCTTTTGACTCATTGGCAGGCTATTATTCTTCTTCATTGTTCCTGATACTTCCATTTTAGTGTTAGAATAACTTACAGAAAGCACAAAACTGAAGACAATGTCTATGGGCAATATCTTTCTAGCCTTTCCAGGACATATTAAGTAGCTGTGTGGCAGGTTGTGACCACAGAGAATAAACATAGAAGGTGCTCCACAAAGCCTTCCCATCAAAATTACTTCTTTAAGGGCATCAGCAGAGATAGGAACTGCCTCAGATTTCATCAAGAAGCCATTATTTTCCAACATTTTTAAAGAAAAACAACAAAAATATTAAGTTAAAACTTAAATTTCTTTTTTTGAACAAGCCATTGTTTTATTTGCTGGTCTAGCTCCAAGAAAAACCATCCTATTCTATATATTCCTGAGTTGTATATAAGGTTATATACCTTCACCTATTTTTCCTAATCAGACTCTTTTTTTTCACTATTCCCGACAATAAAATTTCATTTCTGATGGACGGTACAACTTTACCCAGCATCAATGGAGGATTTCACCATGACAGAACTAGACTAGGAAATATCTTATTTGAAACTCAAACAACACACTATCCGGTACCGCTTCAGACACTTAGGTTAAAGGTTGATAGCATATTTGTAATACTAATGAGTGAGTCAAGCACATTGGAGGTAGAAAAGATTGAGTAACTGTTTCCAAAAAAAGTTATTTGTTCCTTTTGTTTTTTCTTCTACAGATAAGAGAAAGGAGATATGACACCATTCTCTTTGCACTCACAGCATGTATTAGTACATCTGGCAAGGAGAGAAATAAAGAGAACAACATGCCTTTTGGTCCAGAAGTCTTCCCAATGACATCATACCAGTGCTTTAGAATTCAGCACTAGACAGAAGTGATGCAGCAAATACAAATGCACTGAGAGGATACTGAGATGTATTTTCTGTTACTAACATTTTAGATTACGTAGTAACTTATGTCAGGATGACCAGCAAGAAACCCGACAGGCCTTGCAATGTGGAGGGGATTGAGCTCCAGTTTTTACTGTATTGCTCCACTGGCAGTGACAAGGGAAGTGGAGATTAGTTACAACTCCTACAGCAATAATACTATTGCATCTTTACTTAATGTAGTCACTTATTACATGAAGATATCACCTAGCCTTAGTAAGAGTAACTGGATATTTTATCAAGAACTTGTTTTCAAGCTACACCTGAATTTATGTATGCAGAGTCATAAAAACTGCTTCATCATCGGGGCTTTTTTCTCACCTCCAGGAATTAAAAATCCCTGAAGCATATTTCTGTTCCCAAGACAGAGAATATCCTGCAACTTCCTCTTTCTCTTTTTTCAAAGCATCTCCCAGACAACTTCCAAGTACATTATCTTTTCTGCATTGATAACAATTCATCTCATGTTAGACAGTTTTGTAACAATGTAGTTCATCCAAAAAAATTCATCAGAATGGGTCACAAAGATGGTTTCCTACCATTTTATTTTTCACTGTAAAACTCTTCACTTAGAATTGTAAATCAGAATCATAGACTAGAATCATGAAATCATCAAGGTTGGAAGAGATCTTGAAGATCATCAGTTCCAACCATCCACCCAGCACTGCCACTGTATCCCCTAGACCAACAAACCACATCACCCAGCACCAGATGTAGAGGCCTCTTAGACACCTCCAGGGATGGTGACTCCACCACCTTCCTGGACAACTTATTCCAATGCCACCTGAAAAGTGAAATTTTTTTTTTCCTAATATGCAAATTTGAATCTCCTTTGTCTCAGTTTAAGGACATTCCAGAAAGTACAGAATCAAATCAAAAAGATTCGTTATTCTTCTGAATATTTAATAAGACTCAATTTTAATATTATTTTTATTCTTAATTGGGCAAACTGAACATTCCTAGTTTGGAAGTACCCAAGAGCATATCCTGTTAATCCCAGCACTATTTGCTTTTATTTTGTGTCTTTTATCCATATCTTTACTTCTGCTAGGTAAATTCCAAAGGCTTTATACTGAGGGTTTTTTCCTTTTCTTTTTCCCTCCCACTAAAGTAACAGATGACAGGTAATAATATTATGTGCGGTAGAAGGAGAAATGCTGACAGACATTGTGTTACTTTGCTTCAATTAGGCTCTAATTACTTCTTCTCTTCAATTAGAAATCACATGAACCAATTATGCCAGATAATATGTGCTTATCCTATTCAAACTGCACAATGGGTAAGGTCTATTCACATTGATTATATTCAATTTATGCTTTTAGCCTTTTTTTTCCCCCTTCTGTCTGCATGGCCCATTACAGTTTTAAAGTGGAAGCTCTTAAGCAGTTCACAGTATTATGATATCATTCATAACAATCGTTATGTTTTGATGGAAGAAAAATTTTGATGCCTTGAATGCAGACGGGAAAATCTCTTTGGATTGAATGTACTCCAATTTTGCTACTTTGGTTAACAATATTCCCATGTTTTTTTTAAATAAATATGATACAATGTGGTCTATTGTTAATGGACAGAGTTGAGTGAAACAGGAGGTTTTACGGGAACAAAGGAAAATTTCAAAACTAAACACAAGGTATTGAACACAAGAACCACTCACTCATTGTCAGCACAGAGGTATCGGTCCTAAAAGCCCTATCAGGCCTCATTTGTGAATGATTTGTAGAATGGAAGGCAATTGGCAAAAGTAAAGTGACAAGCTTAAAACCTAGCAGTGGAGAAGCCATAACAATGTTTCCTTTCAAAATAAATGGGCGAGAAACACAATGTAAATCCTCACCAGTTATTGAACTGCTCAATAGGTCTGGATGAGCAGAAAATGCTAAGAAACAAATGAATACCAGAGGCAACTTAGAGTATTTCATCTTCTATTTTATAAGGATGCCAAGAATTCTGCTTATACCTGGTTTTATCTGTCCTTGTGCCTAACTGGGAAATAAACACTTTTCAGTGCTCCAGAGACTAAATACAGTCGCTGTTTTTGCTGTCCGGCCATCTCCCGAGATGGCCAAACACCCAGGTAAGCTTCAGCTGATTCCACATGACACCTATCAACAGCAATCTTTCATGCTTAGAACACACACAGTCCACTTACACTGCTTTGCTTGAGTAGAATTTATATGCAAAGAGGAGAACTGTTTCCTGGGGAACTGAGTAGATGCAAAAAGACAACAAACGCAAACCTGCCCCACAAAAAAACAAAACAAAAAAATCCAAGAAATGTCCCCCCCACAAACCACAGGAAATTCTCAAAACTAATATTCTCCTTTCTTTCACCAGGGTGGGGTAATGACTGGGTGCTCAGTCATCCCAGAAAACACTTCCAGATGCCTTTGAAAGTATGGGGATCCCTCCACTACACAAGGCAAACCAATTCTTCTCTTGAAGGAAGAAAATTTCTGAGACTATTATTTTAAGTGTACAGTTTTCCCCTATGTACCTCATCTAGTGTATATTACGGGCTGTTTCATTGACCAGTCGCTCAGTCTCATAAGGTCTTACTGCAATTACTTAGTTAGCTCTTGTCCATACCACTCTGAACAGCTTGGTGTCATCAGCATACATTCCTCTTGCTAATATTTTGTGGACACATATTCGCTTAAAGTCTCTTTCACAGTTTATTTCATTCTATTTTGAAATTCACTCTGATTTATAATGTTTCCTAGTTCCTTAATTTAGACTCAATCTCAGTTTAAAAAAAACAAACAACAAAACACTATTTTTCCCTACTAGCAACAATTCTTGCCCTAACATTTAGCTACACTAAGCACTTTTTACTGCTTTCTTCAGTCTTTTCCACACAGACACTGTGTACCAGCACACTGCTTCCAATAACACAATTATCAAGGGTCATCCAAGCAATTAAAGCATTTAATTCTTTAAGATGTCCCTTTTTAGCTTCTTTTAGAAGAGACTAGTTCAGCTGGAAGGAGTCTACAACTACCATCTTGCCCATCTGCCTGAGTGAACAAAGCCCCTAATATCAGACTTCAACTTTTGGTCAGCCCTGAATCAAATACCTTGTAATCACTGACAGGCCTGGGGCACAGACTACCTCTCTAGGAACCCTGCTATAGTGTTTTACCACCCTCTATGTAAAGAAATGTTGCCTAATGTACAGCCTAAGCCTTCCCTGGTACAACTCTGAACCATTCCCACATGTCCCAGCACCGGATACAAGAAGGAGATCAGCACTTCCTTCTGCACAACCTCAGGAAGCTGTAGAGAGCAATGAAGTCATCCCTGTCTTTTTTTCCCAACTAGATAAACCCAAAGTCCTCAGCTGCTCCACATAGGGAATTCCTTCCAGTCCTTCCTCCAGCTTTGTTGCCTTCCTCTGGACATTCAAAGACCTTCATATCTGTCTTAAATTGTAGACCCTAGAATCACACACAATTCTTTTCTATTCTGTTCGTCATCATCATTCAGTAAGCACTGGAGAACAATCAGTAGGATAAGATCTCTAAGGTAAGTGGAACAAATCTTGAAGCTTATTTTCATATCCACAGTCAGAGCCAGACTCACAGGGATCACAGAATCACAGAATC
>WEKX01019753.1:0-18939 GCA_013390025.1 Pitta sordida
CCTCCTCCTGATACAGCAGCTGTGGCAGTGTGGGCCCGTCCAATTGTATGGGATTTTATACCCTTACTTATGGAAAACCAGTGTAAATTAGACATAACCAAATTCAAAGAAAATCCAGCAAATCCTAGAAATAGAGATTATCTTACAGTATAAATGCATGATTTAAAGTTACACATAAGCCTCCAAACCACACAGTAGTTGTTGGTGCAGTCCTAAAGCAATAGAAAAAATTATGTTAAAGTCCAGAGTTAGATGTAATTTTTGTATATAAATATCTCTCTCTGAGAAATTTGCACTTTTTAATTGTTGCAGTGCTTGCTTCTGATGAACAGTGGGCAACTGATGCTGAATTTTTTCTTCATATGACACCAATTAAAAGGGAATGGCTTTGGTGACCTAACAAGAATTACTCCTCTGGGACAAAACATACATTTGTTTATGCTGATTGGAAAAAACAAAATTAGTGTAATACAATTCTCCGTTGCTCCTTCTCCTCTTTACTAGAAGATACAATGGTGGGAGAGATGAATAATTAGGTACACTCTGTTTTTGCCAGATGTAGTAGTTAACATGATACGGCCTGATAGCACACAGTTCAATGGACATGAAGTTAAGTCATCTGAATGGTACTATCTTCGGAAAGACAGGCTCTTGAAAAACCTTAGTAAATTAATTAAGAAAAACAGTGAAGTCATGGGATATCTGACACCAGAACGAGAGGGCACGGCCTCAAGCTACGGCAGAGGAGGTTTAAACTTAATGTTAGGAAGCGGTTTTTCACAGAGAGAGTGATTGCACATTGGAATGGACTGCCCAGGGAGGTGGTGGAGTCACCGTNTAAATTAATTAAGAAAAACAGTAAAGTCAAGGGATATCTAACTAAAAAAAAAGCTGTTACAAGTGATGTGAAACTGCAGACTGCCACAAATGCCTTTATCATCTACAGGTCTTCATTAGTAATTTAGGAACAAGAACACCATACAAGAAGAGAAATTAAGATGCATATGGGAAGAGAATTGCCATAGGACGACACCAGAGACTCCAAGAGCCACCTTAGATTTCAAGTTCCAAACCCTTAATTAAAACAAGACAGTTATCCCACAGGATTAATGTCATTCACCAGTACCTTTACATACATCAAAGCTGCTGTTGGAGTAGGCAAAAAAATTCTACTGTGTGTATTTTGACTATTCTTTGAAAATCTGTCTTAGTTTCCTACATGAATTTCCTTGTATTTCAAGATATTTTTGTTATATGAATTCAAAGGTTCCTACAGAATTTTCGGGGGTTTCATTATGGTTCAGTTTTACTCCCCAGAACAGTGTTGTGAGATGAGTGTGAACTTCTGGCTTGTTCTTCAGTTATTTTAATTTTGCTTGATTTTTATGCATAGTGGTAGATGTTAGATTTCATGCCAGTGATGCTGTGGTAAATCTTAAATTATTTGGAGTCAAACCATGGCTATCACACATTTTCTGTGTGATAGCAGTATTATAGTTCTAGTATATCTCTACTAATAGTGATAGTGCCGGGTCACTGCCTTCTGAAGGATTTTGATCAGACTCACATCCTCAACTGGTCTTCATTGGAGTAAGAACATCCTTCACTGTGTGAGGCTATGGCTGGTTCTGTGACAGTAACTCTGTGCTGGGCCAATGCCAGCATGCCCTGTTTTGAGGCGGTACTAATATCCCATCCAGCATCACATAAATGCATCTGAAATGATTGCAAGTGCATTCACCTTTCCTTTTCCTTTTTTTTCTTTGCATACAAATTTGAAAATGTGCTCATGATAAATTACATGTTAAAGTTACTTTGTACTATTTTACAGTAAAATTCCAATTTTATAAAAAGCTTTCCTGAATAAAAGTGCTGATTTTTCTGATTGCTCTGATGATGTGGAAATTTGAGCTGGTTTATGCTCTCTCTCACCCCTTCACCGTTCTAGTTATAAAACAGCTAATTTGTGTGGAAATGAGAGAACTGATATTCTAGCCAGCTCATTAGGTGCAATTAAAAGAAAACCATCCCTCAGGGACAGTGAATATCATTACCAGAGAAATAATTGTTCATGTTAAAGGGCTGTCTTTCCTTAAGCATAATAATATTGTATTGATGTGTATTTTTCATGCACTTCTTATGGTTCTATTAGAAGTAACACATAATGAAATAACACTTTTTTGAAAGGAATGTTTGAAGCTGACCTTTTTTCTTTTCTTATTAATAGAAGTCAACTACACCAGATTGGAAAGTTACATTTAGAAAGTTGATTTTCCAGTGTCACTTAAGTAGTTCTGTAATTCAAGATTTTTTTTTACATTTTTTAATATGTAAATTTCTCTTACAGAAAAAAGAACATTAAAGAGTGTAATAGCTGGATGAAGTTAATGATTTTGTATACTTGCCGAGAGATAAAATATCGAAAATAGCATTACAAAGTATTTAATGTAATGATAATTGAAACCATTCTTCTGAAATGATTCTTTAAAACAAAATTATGAAAGTCGTACTGGGATCAATGCTTGATTTCAAGCACAGGAGTGTTTTGGAGCCACCAGTGCATGTTTCTGAGCATGCAGATCAACCTACTCCATCCATCCTTAAAGCTCTGACTTGGGCCACAAGTGGCTATTTTTTGTCTCCTTTTTTTCTCAGATATTTAAACACAGGACACTCAAGTGTTTTCATCTTTACATTCAATATTGACTTGTCTGTTATGATGTGCTATGAAGGGTTATGTTATCAATTTTTATTTAATGGGCTGCAGCCACTTCCTCAGGGAGACTACGTTTTGAGAATTTAGCAGATCTCAGCATTAGTAAAATATTCCTAATGTTAATCCTTAATGTTTCATTTGTTTCTCTTTCACCCTATTGCTTCAAAATTCTCCTCTTGGTCATTTGCAAGTAATGCCCAGTGCTCTTTGGGAGGAAAACCCCCAACACTTTTTCTTATTTTTTTTTACCATAAAAGATTATAATATTCTTGTATTGTAAGAGATTACAATAAAGGACATGCTCCTAATTTAAAATTTTCCCTTCCTTCATATTGTAATGCAGTATTCCACATAAAAATGACAGGTAATATTGAAGAACAGAAAATAATTGCCACGATACGTTAAATACATAAAATTTCTATCTGAAAGCTACAATAAAACCTCCTTGATCAGTTGCTTAAAAGGCCCACACTTTCCAGAAAAGCAAGGCGACTTAATTTGGCGTACACTAAAGAAAAACTTTTTTAAATGACAGTTTTAATTTTTTTTCCTATTGATCAAAGTTGCAATTACTAGAGCAATTAACTTCTTGATCTCCATTAGAGTGCAAGTGAGATTTACAGAAGTTCAAAATGACACACTGTTATTTTTTTGCACTGGAGTTGATTAGCAGCAGCTGCCAGAAATTTTAGCAGTGAACCATGTTTTTATATACATATAGAAATCATTCTGTCCTTTCAATATATCTGCAGGACAAATACAGAAGGTATTACTTCAGGATATTTTGTTACCATGCATAGTATTCATTTATTAAAAATAAAACAATTGGCCTTCAGATTCTTAACTTATTGTTCAGGTAAATCAGTTAATAGAATTTTGCACGACTAGTGTATGATCACATTTGACCTTAGTTTGCATTAATCAGTGTCACTGTGCAAAAGACAAGTAATGTGATTAATTTTTTAAAAGGCCAAATAAGTATTCTACATAGGTGTTATATAAGTTTACAAAAGATTTATCTAAATAAGTAGCTTCAAAGGAGCAGTGCAATTAAAAAGAGGATGTTTTGTACTTTGTTATCCAAAGTAAAGTTATCTGAATTTAATATCTTTTTTTCTTGTGAAGATGAGATTTTGTTTCTTTGGCTCGGACTATCACAGGTTCTCTACTTCTGAATCTTAATGTGAGATATCCTAGAAACACTGAAACTAAAAAATGAGAAAAAAACCTTTCTAACATAAAAATGAATTATGCCAACATCCATGAGCATAATTATCCTAAATACCTCTAAATCAGTGATTTTCAGAACAAGGAAGAATGTCTCATTCTTCTTCTTACATTGTAATTATAGATTAAGAGCAACAAGATTAACCACCTTGCTATGATATGCAACAAGACTGTCAATTATTGTTGACTTATACATAAAAACATTGAACTTTAGGTGGTAAAATGTAACAAATAAATAAATAAATAAATAAATTGTTAACTACATGAATTCTTCTTTGCAGACATAGGGGAAAAAAATGAGCCTAACATCATAAAAATCATACTTTTGACTCCTCATCTCAGCACAGCTTTTCCCCTGCTGACTGCTGGATCTCCCTGCAGCCCCTTGGACATTTCAGCAAAGGATCACCACCTGTTACTCCACTGGTTTGCCTACCCTGAACCCTATTCCTCTGCCCCTGGAATCCCGGAGGTGCCCTGGTCTCCCTTGAACTTGGCACCCACCTTGTGCTTGTTTTGTTTTTCCCAGCTGTCTCCAGTTGTCATTGTTCCTTTTTTTTTTTTTTTGATACTGTTATGGTTGTTGTTCAAACATACATATATATGTATATATATATGTATTTGTTATATTTCTTTCTTTCCTCCAGTAAAGTTCTTATTTCTCTCTCTTTATTCAAGTATTTTTAAATCAATTCATATGCCATCTTAACTGACACCAGGACAAATGTAAACTGGAAGCTGTATGGCTGTGAGAACTCAGGCTACACCACATTAAAAAACTCTGTAGTCTTAAATAAATGAGAATGAGAAAGAGGGGAAAAATATGGGTAAAGAGCAGCAATAAAAATGAAAGCAATTTATCTGCAATCATTCAATAAATTAGATAAAGTGGGAGATACAGATCTCACAACCACTAATGAGCCATTCATTAAACCAAACTGTGTTTAAATTTATTTTTTTATTAAATACAACTCCAAACTGAGCTATTTGTGGATGTCAAACACATGCTTGTGTTCATTTCCAACATTATTTTGGTTGAGCTGTGTCAGCTTTTTCTGTAAGTACTTCGTGAAATGAATACCATACTTCACAAATAGATACCGAAACATTCCTTGAGCTGCTGATGCTGATAGAGATAAAGGAATGGGAGGGGAGAATTTTATGATATATTAGGTCTTTGAGATGAAATTAGTCTATAATTGCTTAAATATTTCTTGAAACAGTCACAAATATGGGAGAGATCAGTAAAAATCTAAATACTGGGAAATGGTTTCTATAGACACAAAAAAACCCTTCACACAAAATTTTTTCATTAACTAGGATGCTAAAGTGTAAAGTCCCTTACAATATACTGATTAACTGCCTTGCCATCTGTGTAACTGTTACTGACCTGCTAAGACTTGTATATTTCAGTGAATTATAAACAGTAGAATAATAGCAGCAAATACATCATGTATTTCTATAATATTCTGTTTATTTTCATTCTGTGGTGTTTTGTGTGTTTGGGGTTAAACTGCAACAAGGTATTATCAGATTTATCATTATTAAAATGTTTTCTAGTCTTCAGTTCTAAAGAGGTGGATGAACCAGCACCTAGGGAAAATGCTGAAACAGAGCAAGGAAAATTCATACGGAAAGTAGCACTGAAGGGTTAACGTGTGTCTTTGACAAAGAGTGTTTCAGTTTGGTACAGTATGTGTCACTGCTAGTTAGAGAAATTTATTGCTCTCATGTAACAAGAGGTCAGTGGAAACAGGTCTGGGAATTGAGACACAAAAGATGAAAGCAAGAAACAAACCCTGTTACGTTTTGTTTTCCTTGTGACTTCCAAGTGTCTCAGGAGTCACTGCTTTTACCTTTCATAATCTGAAATAATCTGTAAAATATAAATCATATTGATTTTCACAACACCATTCTCTGCATCCACTTTCAAAACCACTGTAGGTCCTTCGATCCGTATCACGTTCATATGTGATGAATGTTTTTGCATAACATTGAATAACACAAAATCTTTGGTGACATGGAGAGACTATAGACATGGGTGAAGCACAGAGCTAAGGATTTCAGATCTGCTGCAAAAAAGTTTCATGTGAGCCTCGTCTATCTGTGTACAGGCCAAATGATGGTCTATAAATGTATGATTTTCCAGACAGATTTAAGATTAAAAAGGTAGTGACTTGAGGGAGCAGCTTTTTGTACATGCTCACATTTTTCAACAATGTGTTTTTTGTCAAGATGCTAAAATGGATATTTTAAAGATATTCATTAAATACTAATAGATATTTCAGAAGAACTCTGGAATGGATACTGTGAAGAAACTCTTTGAAAAGGGAGAAAGGTTGTGGTTTGTTGTTTGGAGTTTTTTTCTCATCTGATAGTATCACTCGTCTTGTTGAAATAGACTTCATGGCAGGAAGTGTTTGGTAAATCTGGCATTTTTCTTCACAGTAATCTATAAAAAGGCTGTACTTTTTATTCTGATTGGCTATTTCTACTCATTAGGGAGTAGAGAATCATTTCAATTTTGAATCAGCTCACAAGAATTGAATATGTTTTTCTGTCTATCCCATAAGAATAATATTCTGAAGTTATGATTTCTTCTATTCATTATGCATAACAAATTTAGAAACAAATACTTATTTATTAATTATAATTACAATAAATATTTGTGTCCCAGAGTTTCACTGTGTAGGACATAATTTTATTTTGTTTGTTTCCTGACCTTACTTTGGTTATATGCTTTTATCTTACTGTCAAAACTGCTCAACTGTAAGTGGAGGAGTCCAAGAAACCGCAAGCTCTCCTGTAATATAACAGTGCTTGACCTCTTTATACATAGTGCAAGTTGTGGAGGAAAACAGTGGCAAGAACCACAAATTCTTGAACTTTTGCCTGTTCTTCTTTCTCTTCTTTTTATTAATGCATTGATCTCCAGAAAGATAAATATTCTGTTAGTACTCCAATGGAGGCAAATTCTTTTAAAAAATGAAACTCTGTAGTTTGAGTCAGTATTTTGTGTTTGTTTTTAATTAATCCTTGCTGGCTATATCAATGGAAAACTCTACCAAATCTATTGTTCCTCAGTTCCTGTGCCAGGATCAATGATTGCTGATACTGTCAAGAAGCCTAAGAAAATATTTGCCCTGGAAAGAGGTTAACAGTGAGAAAATATTAAGGTGAACTTTAGTCAGTGAAGAAGCTACTGAAAACTCCAAAGTTAGCCTTAATAGAGCTGGAGCCATCTTACGAATTCATCTGTTTCTGTAGCTTACTTCTCCAAACATTTCCCTAATATGTAACATGCTTTACTTCTCTTCCCCCTACCCCAAATTTTGGTTACAGAATACAATTGCATGCTCTAATAAGCAGATAGGAAATATATCTCCGTATGAATTTCCTTTCTTATGTAGACTGACTCTGAAATAATTATTTTTATCACTCATTTGGGCTTTTCCTCGTCCACTCACTTTTTGTTCTGTGTAACTGTCCTCCCTTCTAGATGCATATAGGCTGGGTGGAATTTAATACACAATAAAGTATTTCAACAAATAAGCAACCAATTGAAAATTTCAAGGCTAGGAATAGATAAGCAAAACAGTCTTTTAGGGTAGCCACTATATCTGAATTCATAATACCCTCTATAAATCTAATGTAGATAAAACAGTCTTAATGTTATTATCGCTTTACAAATGTAGTTGGTGATGATTTACTTGACAGATAATTAACATGAATAATCCTGAAAATACTGTACCAAACCAGGAAATTTATATTGTCTTCATTGTCCCAAAAGGAAACTTAAATGCAGAGTTTGTTATCATGCACAAAATAGTTATGATTCCAGTTAATAAGTGTGATGCCATTTTGAGTGCCACAATAGTGATTTACTCACTGAATTATCTATCATCTTGAAAGAGAAAATTCATTTTCTTGGGTTTTGTTTTGAAGTAAACAATAACAGTTTTCCATTACAAAAATATATTTTTCCACTAGTCATGAATCATAGACTTTGGAGGGGCTTTTAAAAGATGATTCTCATCTTTTAATCCTTCATGGAGAGTGAGATGGCTACTACTGTTTTCAGGCAGTATAAATACAGGTTTACTTCAGCTTCATTAATATGGTGCACAAATAAATTCAATAAATATTTATCAGTGTGCAGTACTATCAAAGCCAGCATGTTTGCCTTCTAAATACTAAGATAAATTCCTCAATAAAAAGCAGATTTTTATCACCAGTGATAGTGTCTCCCGTAAGTTCAGAGACAAAAGAGATAATGTACTGCAGTCTGGGTAGAATTTGGGTTTGGGCACCAAGTTGAAATAGTAATTTGTCCTAGTTTCAAATTATTTGCTTCACTTCAAATGCCTATTAGTAAGTCCTAATCACTTTCAAAAATGAATTTTTCGCACAGTATTTTTTCACTAAATATCTCTAAAGCCACATTAATTTATACTCATTATTGTGCACTGCTCTATTACTGTCAGAAAATTACTTAAGCATTTCAAGTTATACCAGCATTGTGGTATGTAAAAAAAATTATTCAAAAGGTGTACTCTAACAGGCTGTCACTCACTCTTTAATCAAAACTCCACAGAAGATACATTTTTTTTTACTAGCTTACCCATGCACAAGGAAATTTTAATGCAAATGTTCCTGAGCTCTAAAGCCATCAGCAGCTCTTAGTCCCACATTATTTCAAAAGGTCTTATACAAAACCAAGAAACATCTGAAAATTGCCAGATACCAGCAGGCAGAGTAAAAAAGATTGCTAAATTAGCATGGCATAAATTGGACAATAAATAGATCGCTTTCATTGCACTCACTTGACTTACTAGACATCTCAAGAAATCAGATTATATATCTAGCATTTACTCCTTTTAACAAGGCTTTCATTTCTTACAGATGACAGTCTGAGAGAGGTTTTTTTACTGTCTATACTGTCTATACATCCTGTGTGTTTACATGGGGGGTGTAACATTGTCTAACCTAGGACAACCCTGACATTCACTTGGTCCACCTTCTACAGGCCATCTGAACACGTAAATCTAGATTTACAATGTTTCAGAGGCTGCACAATCAAGAGCAGTGCCTTCTCTGGGGTTTATTTCAGTAAGAGCCAGTAAGGATCAGCAGCTGATGGGATGAACCCATAGATAGTGTCTTCCTTCAATTTAACCATTACTTAATTGAGCCAAGTAAAGCTGAAGGGTAAAAAACTTGAGGACTGCATTATTGAAGTAGTTGTGTATCTCAAGAACTTGTGCTATGAAAAAAAATCGTTTCTGGGGACATGACCTAGTGGATAATTCTGTAACAGCTATAAATTTATCCTTCATATCACTAGTCTAAATATAAAGGACAATTTACAATTTTTTTACTATCATTTTCATTACCGTTTCAAAACATAATATGAAAACAGGGACTCCCTTCCCTCATGTCGGTTGTATTTATCACAAAATTAGATGACCCTGTTTCTATAGCATATACCAAGTAATTCAACAATAACAATAACTCATGTTTCCCACTGAAATATGTATATGGATGGCACAAGCATCCTCTTTGAAGGGAGTACGTTCTTAGGGTAATAGCAACAATATTCAAACATACTGAGAAGGAATAGGAAAGAGATCATTTGTATTTATTATTCTTCCCGTGAAATTAAAACTAGCAAACACAGCAAAAGCAGCCAGCTCAGTGTCAGTATCATCTAACTAGGAAAGGCTTGAAGATGCAAAGACATCTATTTTCATTATGCTCTAATCAAAATGTTCTCATGGTGAGCTCTGCACATATGGAAGAGTATAAACACATAAAAAGTGTTTTATCCCAGACCATTTCCATGGGGCATTATCGGTATTTTTTTTGCAAATTGTCCTTACATTTAAGTACCAGTCTGGGTCCCATCTTAGCATTCTTTTACTTTCATTTTCACAGTAGCATTTCTACAGGGATATTGTCATTAAGACACATCACATTAGCATAAAGCTACATAGATTTTTTAGATTTGGAATAATGTGTTGCTGCTTGAGTTTAGTGAGTTTTTAACAGTTTGATACTGTGATTCTTCTGCATAATGGAAACAAAATAACTGTTATCCTCCAACTCAATGCTGGAGGCTAACATACTTTCTCGGTTCTAACACTATTTAGGGTTTCGTTAGATAGCTCTCAAGATACTCAGCAGTTCTTAAAAAGCAAAGTGTTAAGATCGTGGAAATCAAACTTGCAATTGAAGAAATGTGTTGGCAACTCCCTTGCTGCTGCAGATATAATTACTAGGCTGCCCCGCATTTCTTTGTGCTCTATTAGATGTTACAAAACTACAAGAAAATTTACCTCAAAATATACAGGAGGCTTGCATAACGTAATGCCATTTTCAGTAAACTGTTGGCCAGGCTAATAATAACTAGATTATACCACTGGTTCCATCAGGAAAAGTGAATGAGTAAGATCACAGAATATTCCGAGTTGGAAGGGACCCACAAGGATTANAATGATAGTATAAAGAAAATAAACTAAATTTTATTTTGAGCTCTTAGGGCTCGAATGGGTCCTTTGCATGGACAAAAACAACCTGGATTTTTTTATTTGGTTTTCTTTTATTTATTCATATGGTCATACAGTATTTAATACTAGGATTTACAAGAATTGATGAATCTTGTCATGCTTTTCACAGCCTGAGTTATAGGAAGTGACATGACTGAGAGTTATACTTGTTTTATGTGGCCTACAGGCTTTATGCCATGATATATTTTACTTACATCTCTACAATATGACTGTAAACAAATACTAGTTATGAATGTATTCCTGGTGAGGAAAATTTGCAGAGAGTCCATGAGAGGAGGATTAATGATTCTTGTTAGAGCTGAAAGGGAGTAGCAAGTATGGTAAACAAAGCAGGAATCCATTATGCCAGTGCATTACTGCCAGAAATACTGGTTTGAATTTTTTTTTCTCTGCATAGTATGATTATTGCCATCAAGACCATTTGGTTTATTGCTTATGCAGTGCTTTCCACTCCTTCACCCCTAGGAGCATCTGCAGAGTCCCCAAGGTAGCACTTCATCTTCTGACCAGGAACAAGGCAGAGAACAGTTGTCCATGACTCTGAGCACATTCTTCGGGGGAGGGAAGTGGTGGTACTAGAAGCAAAAATAGGAAGGAATTTCTCCCATCATTCCAGAGTCTTCCTTCTGTCCTGCTTTAAAGCAGCCAAAACCGAGGCATAAAGGGGGGACACCTCTCGCCCTGTCTTAAAAAGCTGTCCACACGGCTCAGTCCTTAAAGGGCCTCCCTGTGAATTTAAGACTTACTTGCTCAATTTTTTAGGAATTACGGCTTCTGTAAGTGTAATTCAAAACTCTTATTCCCAGGAGATCTTGAAAAGTCTGAGATGATTGGGTTTTTTCCTTGATGCAGCATTATTATTTTCTAAACTGTTTGAAACCGTAAGGTATGGCCCTTGATTCAGCTCTGACATACTTTAACTAGTATCTAGAATTAGAACTTTCAGCAGTAATCAAGAAAGCTGCCTTGCCATTTCCTACTGAAATCTTCCTCCTGTCTCCTGCTTTATACACTTACCAACTGAGACCTGTCCCCTCACTCATTAACTTTTACCTTTTTTCCACTTTCCAGTAAAGATTTTCCTCAGTTTTTCACTCCTACTCGTATTGCTTTTCCTTCAAGGGCTACCCATTCAGTGCNAGTGTATTACTGCCAGAAATACTGGTTTGAATTTTTTTTTCTCTGCATAGTATGATTATTGCCATCAAGACCATTTGGTTTATTGCTTATGCAGTGCTTTCCACTCCTTCACCCCTAGGAGCATCTGCAGAGTCCCCAAGGTAGCACTTCATCTTCTGACCAGGAACAAGGCAGAGAACAGTTGTCCATGACTCTGAGCACATTCTTCAGGGGAGAGTCTTCCATCTGTCCTGCTCATTAAAGCAGCCAAAACCAGGGCATAAAGGGGGGACACCTCTCGCCCTGTCTTAAAAAGGGTCTTAAAGGGTCCTTAAAGGACTTAAAGGGTCTCCCTGTGAACTTAAGACTTACTTGCTCAATTTTTTAGGAATTACGGCTTCTGTAAGTGTAATTCAAAACTCTTATTCCCAGGAGATCTTGAAAAGTCTGAGATGATTGGGTTTTTTCCTTGATGCAGCATTATTATTTTCTAAACTGTTTGAAACCGTAAGGTATGGCCCTTGATTCAGCTCTGACATACTTTAACTAGTATCTAGAATTAGAACTTTCAGCAGTAATCAAGAAAGCTGCCTTGCCATTTCCTACTGAAATCTTCCTCCTGTCTCCTGCTTTATACACTTACCAACTGAGACCTGTCCCCTCACTCATTGATTTTTACCTTTTTTCCACTTTCCAGTAAAGATTTTCCTCAGTTTTTCACTCCTACTCGTATTGCTTTTCCTTCAAGGGCTACCCATTCAGTGCTTTACCCAGAGTATTAGTTGGATTTCTCATTTAATTCTTCAGATCTTTTTGACTAGTGAATCAGCTGGCGTACTCTTTATATCACTTATGTTCTGGTTGGCCCCCAAATGCTTTTGTGAATAACTCAGTATTTCCTGCCTAAACACAGTAATACCACCTCTGGACTCTGCTGAGGAAACCCAAACCCTCCAGCTCTTCTCCCTGGCATACCTCAGTGCCTCACTTTGCTGAGGTAGACCATAGCTTCCTGCCAAAACCTTCCTGCCAAACTGAAAATATTCTTATTCATGAGCATGGAAAGTTATTCTTGTTCAGAATCAAAGAACCATGAACGTTATCTTTTTTTGAGAGTGGATAAAAGGATTGGGGTGAAAACAAAGAAGAGAGTGAGCAAGGCAATTGTTTCTCTCATGTCATCTCAAATATTTTGGAGATCATCCTACATGGGCAGGAGAAACAATCAAGCCTAGAGACAATGCTAAAAATGGAGGAAACAATAAGTGCAAAATGGACTTTAAACATACGGTCCTAGAACTGGATGAAATTAATTTTACTGAACGTTATTTAACTACTCTGGAATACTCCTCCACCAAACTTCTTCTGAACAGAGCTGGTCTGCATCAGGCAGTAACGACAGAACGTGCTTTGAACCCTAGCATGTGAGAATAGCACTCCACTGTGCAGTGAAGCCAAAATGACTGCACCTATTAAAATAATGAGAAGTTATAAGGGCTCTAAGAAACGTATGAAATGCAATCACCAGAGTACTTGTATCATTAATACACCAGTTATTTATCAGACAGTTGAGTGCCATAGTCCACTGTGCTAAATGGTGTCCCCTGAGCTGTGTCTGCAAGAAGAAGTTTGTCTCTGTGGCATGGTCTGGATCACATTGTGCTGATTGCTGTGCTGATAAACGTCAGGTGAACTAATTATGGGGCTCAGAAACCCAGAGAACCCAGGTGAAAGCAATAACATCAGGGCAAGTCAAACTGAGCCCCATCCAGTGCAGGGTGACTGCTATTGTGGTTTCTGTTCTCTTACTTTTTGTAAGGTATCAAAATGGTCTTACTCTGTCATTTGAAAACTCAATTCTTTGGGAAGTAACCCTTAATCCTGTGAGAAAGGAGCTTCTGCCCAGCCTTTTATTTAATATTCTACCATTTGGTCCCTGTGATTTGAGGAGCATCCCAGTCTAGAGGTAAGGCACTCCTGCTGTGACCACAGAGGTTGTAGCTACAGGGCTGTGGTCTTTCCTGGCTGTATGTTGGCCCCTTCAGGAGGAGACACCTCCAGCCTCCTGAGGGGAAACTGAACTAATGTTGTTGTCTCACTTCTGCTAGAAAGGAGGGCAGCTGTGCTTGATTTAAACAGTGGGATCCTCTCCTGGTTTGGAGAAATTACAGAATCACAGGGGAGCAACATGCAGGGTTTGTGAGGCAGGATGGACTGAGCTGCACATGCCCCAGAAGCCTTACAGATGGCTCCAAAAAGGGGTTCTTTTGTGAAATGCTGCCTTTAACTTTCAAGAAGAAGGTTTTGTTTCATGTGGTCTTATGTATGGTTTCTCTTTATTAGTTCGTTTTTCTTGGTTTTAGTTAGGGATGTGGGTGGCTCTGAGTTAGGAAGTCTCCCTTCCAGGTTAACAAAATCTTATGGAAGGAGCAGGGCCAGAAAGTGAGTGATTTACCAACATTGTGATTGATCTTTTACTAGGTGTGTATGAAAAGTAGTAGTTTACTTGCATGTTCAAGTCTGCCTTTACTTATTGCCTTTGCTGTTATGCTACAGATGCTTTTCAGAAGAGCAATGTCACTCACCACTCAACACGTGCTGGTGAAAGAGCACTTGGAACAGCTCCAGCTGATGAGAAAAGCCGGTGGAAACTGCAGCAACTGCGTGCGCCCTGCTTATTTTCAGGTCAGTTTTGTATGGAAATGGGACTTTCTGTAATACTGGAAACATTAGGAGGAACTTACAGTGCCTTTCACTACAACAGATTTGGTTATCTGTGTTCAGTCACTGAGCTGTTGATGATCATAGCTAATAAAATGTTTAAATAATTGGGAGATGCTGCATCCTGATAGGAGAGAAAGCAGGGATGCGTGTGGTTAGGAATAAATTATTAATGAAATGACTACATAAACAGTGTTTTTGTTCTGCGTTGGACATCATGAAAACTGTTAGTTTCAGTGAGGTCGGAGGAGGGGGAAAGGGGTGTGGTTTTGTTAGTGGCTGGAAACAGTAGCTGCTAGCACCATGAAGTGCTCCTTGGATATGGAAACTGCAACGTGTATTGCTGCAGAGACAAAGGGTGGTCAAACAAGTCTTCTCTGTGCTAGGAATGCTAGGAATAAATTCGGGTAGCAGCATCTGTTTGTCATGTATGTAAACTGCTAAATAAACGTCTCAAACATAAGAAAAAAAAATCCATAAAGTATGTCTAGCCTTCCTGGACCCCTTTGCAGTTAAGGGCTGTTTCCAGAGGTACCATCCGAATTAAATCCTTGAACAGTCCGAAATCTGCCCTCTGGAAGTCCAGCGTGGAGGTTTGGTTCATGCAGTTTCTCATCACTCTGTCAATTGAAAACTCTATCATCTCATGCATCTTTGAATACAAAATGTCCTAGTATGTCAGTACACATTGAATTTCATTTTAATATTTGGTGCAGTACCTTGAATTTACATATCATTTAAACAAGGGATTTTGTATGGTTTTAGGTGTTTGTTTTGGTTTTTTTAATTATAAGTCATAATGTCTCAGATAAACTATAAAAAATATATGCCAAAACTTGAAGCCTTAAAATACTTTTAAGGTAAAAACTGTTCAATAGGATTAGATGTTGCATTTTCCTGGAAGGGAGAATACCTGATGGAGGTGGGAAGTGACAA
Organism: Pitta sordida; assembly: GCA_013390025.1. Classification (NCBI taxonomy): domain Eukaryota; kingdom Metazoa; phylum Chordata; class Aves; order Passeriformes; family Pittidae; genus Pitta; species Pitta sordida. The sequence continues at coordinate 15,286 of WEKX01019753.1, forward strand.
CATTTTATGCCGCACTTGAGTGAATTCTTTTAAATTTATCTGTGCTGCAGTTTTATTGTTGCTACAAAATTTCAATAACTTGGTATATGCTATACAGGTTGTCTCATCAGGGTCATTGGCCCTTACAGTGGATTTATTTGAGGGGAATAGAATGTGTTAGTGTCTCTTCTGGGAATTCTCAGGTTTTCTAGGCTACTAATAGTATCAGTGGAGTTATGTTCATCCAGTTGTATTTGATGCACTACCACAGTTTAACTATACTTGAACATGTGAGATATGTACTGTGTGCCAAATATAACTCAGCTCTGCCTCCTGCTTGGAAATCCTATACTCCAGTCCACTTAAGATAGTTCCCTATCTTTTTCTCTACATAAATAAGTAGTGCTTTTTTTCATTCAAATATTTCAGCTAAGAAGTTTATTGTAATTTGTATTTAGGTCTCAGTAGAGAGCCTAAAATAGAATGTTATTTTTTCAACAATTCTCCCTTCTAAGTAGTGAGGCCGAGTTTCATTGTAAGAAGAATAGAGCAGGGATTGGATGAAGGGACAGAAAATCAATGAAAGTATTAATTCCTTAATAACGCAACCTTGTCTCACAATTGAGTGACCTCTGCAAATTGCACCTGATGCTTTGTCTTTCCAAAGGCTGTGTTCTTGGCATTTTTACTTCCCCTTACTGTCCAGGACTGAAGAAGTTGAAAAGGCAGCTTGTCATAACCTTTACAGAAGACATGAGGTGCCACTGATGAGGCTTAGCTTCTCTGAGTCTCTAAAAACACAACTGGGTATATTTGACTTGTCTCCAGTTTGTACTGCACTGCTTATACTTTCTAATACTGTTCCATGTATTACTCGACAGAAGCATTTTTTTCCCACTAGCATAGGGAATTTGTATCATTTCCATGCTCCAGGAGCATGCTCAAATTTCCAAATGAACAATAGAATAAATCTTACACTCTCTCACTTCAAAAACATAGCAAATTATAGCTGTGGTACCACATGATTAAACAAGCAATTATTTAGTGAATCTTTTGAAGACATCAAAAATAAAGTATCTCAAGCAAGAAAGTGAAAAAACAAATTATTTTCCCTTCCCCTTTAAGACAATAGTCAAACTTTAAACTAAATATAACATGCTCCATCAAAGGAAATTAAGTTTTGAAAGTTTTTTAAGTCTGCTACTGCAAAAACTTAAAGTGAAATGATGTTCACGTCACGGAAATTGCTTTCTACACCGAAAAGTCACAAGGCTTCCAAAGACTAGTGATATGCTTCTCTTTTCACCCAGAAAAATCCAGTGCAACAAGGTGTGTGATTTAAATGAGTAAGCCAGATAAACCAAGATAAGATCTCAAGGTAGCAAGGTGTTTAATTCAGGTGAAATCTATATCCTAAAGGAATCCAGTCAGACTCTCACCTCAAAAAGTAGAGTTTTTGTATGAAGGTGGATGGGAATAAAGGAAGAATGAACAGAGTTCTGGGTGATCACAATTGGACATGGACTACGCGTCATATGCTAGTCTGTAAACTGGATGATTTTTCACTTTGTGGAATTCCAGTCAAGGACACAGCATATAAAAAAAAAAAAAAAAAAAGCAGCTGTAGGATCACTGATAGATTCTAATTTTTGTCTGTAGAGTCAAATTTAACTTTATTGAAATAGTAACTGACTTCATGGGAAAGGCATTGCAGGTTATTTGACATTGCCAACAGGACTCCATTTGTTTCTCTATCCAAAGTATAAGCAAAGACATCATATCTGGCTTTTGTATTACATCAATGAAACTTGACAGTGTGTTTGTTATTTTTATTTGTGCCAGCAAATAATTGGTTGGAAATCTTCTGTTTTCCCACAGAGCAGATTTCAGCGTAAGCAAAAGGACCTCCAAGGTGACAAGGGGCTTGGGTAGCTGTTAAAACAGTAGCATTTCTCTTATGAGAAGTTGAAATGTTTCATAACACCACAAAAAAGCAATGCCAGATTGTAATGGCTTGTTTCTGTGCGATATAGCTCCAAGTTTTGTGGAAGTTTCTAGACGCTTCCTTTATCTGGGTTAATAAGTCAGTTCTGCACCGACTGACCATTGCACCCACACAAAACTTGTGGATCTCTCCAGGGAGAGGCAGTAGGATGAAACAAGGTGTAAAAATGCCAGACAGATTAATTACTAGAGGGTAGGAGACAGGTTTATCTTGTTATTCCCTTCAACAGTCAAGCTACGTTAATGAATGTTTTAAAATAAGCAACAGGTTATCTCTGTGTATTGATACTGCAAGCATTGCTGATTTTTAGTAATATCTAGCGTTTCCACGTAATAAAGTTGAGTTTCAATATGTCACTTCTTCATTTATGGATTGAAGTGTTGTATTGTAACTGATTTTTTTTTTAACATGTTACATGTTTGAAGATACTTAGTATATAATCAAGTTTCCAAACTCTGCATGAATTTTCTGGGTTTGTTTGTTGGTTCGTTAGGATAAATTTGCTGGGAATTCTAAAGTGTTTCTTAAAGACTCCAAGAAAGAATAGGTGATAAACACATTTGTGTTTCAATTGAGGTTTAAAACGGTATCAGCCAATCCCATCAGCAGTAATCCTCTAAGGTTGCTCTGTGAAGCTGAGGGCTTTGTGTGCAAATGAGGGGAAATGAAGCGGTACTTGTGGCAAAACACTGACGACAGGGGTTTTTTAAGACGTTATTAAGGAAATAAAATGAAAAAACTGTATTTTTATATTATAACAATGAAAGACGGGATGAAATTAATCTACCATGTTTGCACTGTATTGTCATTAAAGGCATTAAATACAATGCCCAGTTAATTTACTGTGAACCAGATAGAATTCAAGACGGAAATCAATGAGATTAAAGAATAAAAGATTTCCCTGAAAGAAGAGATCAGAAAGATAAGTTCATTCAGTTTAGATAGAAGTAACAAAGAGCGCAGCAAAAGCAGATTGAATGAGTGAGATTTACAGAAAGTCACCAGAGAACATTTCAGCAGGATTTGTCAGTGTCTTCCCTTTCCTTAGATCGTGGCAAGCAATGCTGTTCTCTAATCATTGTTTGATGGTCACTGGGACTCGTTATCTATAACGAAATGCCTAGCAATTAAAACATACTTCTCTCTGGTCATAAATGTAAGTTGGTTTTCAGTCAAGAAAGCTGCTGCAACACTGATTAGAGAAGTTTGCTCTCATTACCAGGGACAAGCAGGAACCAGAGAGACCTTGCTAGATAAATGTGACGTCTATTGAAGTTCGCAGTAACCTCTACTCATGGTATGCAGAAGATTCAGAAAAGAGCTAAAGAAAGTTGCCTTTTAGCTTAGTTGTGTGTACGGAATGTGGCTCTTGACAACCAGCCAGAGATGTGAGCACGTTGTTCAAAATGTGCTTTGTAAAAATAACCAGTTAGGGGAAGTGGCCCTGGTTCTCAGCTCTGTGTGGCTGAAGTAGATTGTGTATTTTATAGCCTCGTGGAATTTGTAGAAATGGACAAGATCTTATTCCAATGAAATAGGAAACTTCCTAAAGCTTTGCTGCAACTGTCCAGGACTAGATCTCTGTTATCCTCCTTTATATTTGGCTTGAGAGCTGTGGGGCTCAGGAGTTAATTCATCCCTTGGCCATCAGGTTGGGCTTTCTCAATAAG